>LNAC01000438.1:215954-376076 GCA_002007465.1 Ailurus styani | reverse complement strand
TTTTTTTTTTTTTTTTTTTTTTTAAGATTTTATTTATTTGACAGAGACACAGCGAGAGAGGAAACACAAGCGGGGGGAGTGGGAGAGGGAGAAGCAAGCCCCCGCTGAGCGGGGAGCCCAATGTGGGGCTCGATCCCGGGACCCCGTGATCATGACCTGAGCCAAAGGCAGACGCTTAACGACTGAACCACCCAGGCGCCCCTGCACGTTGTGTTCTTAACTGTTCTGTTGCTGCTTCTACACGAATTGGGGGTTCATGTGCTGAGTATAATATGATGTCTCCATTGGGAAAACTGAGAAGTAAAGTAGCTCCATAGTGGCGGGTTATCATGCACCCAAGACAGTCATTTATCTCCTACAATCAAGTAGTACAGGAAATAAATCACAAGTCTATATAATTTTGCTTACAAACTATGCACCAGAAAGAGGTCATGAATAGCAAATAGCGAATTTACTCCAAACTGCAAAGTAGTGGCTAAGAGCATGTTTGGCTGCTGGTAGACATGGTTCAGGGGCATAGCTCTGCTGCTCACCTGGGTACCTTTTCAACCTCAGTTTGCTCAGCTGTAAAGTGGAGGTAAAGGCAGTATACACCTTACAGATATGTCTTTTTTTATAATATGGATTAAAGTATGCAGTGCTCTTGGGCATATGTTAAGCTATCAATGTGTGTTACGATTGTTTTAGTATTAAGGCTAGAGGGGCAGCGCATGTCATGAGTTTTATCTAATACTTTAGAGAAAGTCATTTAAGGAGTTATCTTCTCTTTCCAAAATGATAGAAATTATTATCAGAAATTGCCTTATTAAGGAGTCACTGATACGAATGACTTAATGTGATGTCTTATAACAAGTGAAACAGTGCTCTTCTTTAAATGCATTTTAATGTAAATTTTTTCATCTTTGGTTAATAAGAATGTTAATAAAAGATAAAATATGCCACTTAGGTACAAAATGGAGAACAAACTCTATTCTGCCCAGTTTTGCCACATAAGGAGGAAGAGTATTTACAAATTGTTACCAGGTCAGGGGCACCTAGGTGGTTCAGTTGGTTAAGTATCTGATTCTTGGTCTTGGCTCAGGTCTTGATTTCAGGGTCGGGAGTTTGGGCCCTATATGGGCTCCATGCCCAGTGTGGAGCCTACTTAAAGAGAAAAAGAAATTGTCACCAGGTCAGAAAGGAGCTTGGCTTTGACCATTGGCCTGCAGCAGAATGTTTTGTGTCTTGTTTCTTTTTCATCCTGATCTTTTCCAAGTGGTTCATCTCTACTACTTTTTTTTTTTAATGTTTTATTTTTATTTTCTTTAGTTGTAAGCTATTTTTTAAAATTTTTATTTAAATTGTAGTTAACACATAGTGCAATATTGGTTTCAGGAGTAGAATTCAGTGATTCATCATGTACATACAACCCCCAGTGCTCATCATAACAAATATCCTCCTTAGTGCCCATCACCCATCTAGCCCATCCCCCCCACCTCCCTCCGTCAACCCTCAGTTTGTTCTGCTGTTAAAACTTTATTGTTATGTTTTTGTTCCCCCTTTGCTCCCTCAAACCCCCCCCCATCTCATAAACTTTTTAATCACAAGATCATGATTACCTCTGCTCTTCCCTCTCTTTCAGTGGTAACAGCTACAAGGACTGCAGGTGGCCCTTGTGTTTTTATTAGTGCACAGCTTTCTACCTGAGGAAGTGGGAGCAAACGGTATTCATCTCCATCTTGGAGAGGGAGAATCTGGAACCTAAAGAGGTCGGGATTTGATTAGCATTATGTAGTTGGCTGGGACAGAATTAGAGAGAATCAGTCCTCCTTATCATGTTTGGCTCCACCCAGTGTCCCCTCCAAGTATTCCTCGTTTGAGCCAAGCCTTGTTTCTTGGTAACCAATTCTAGTACCTCAGCATATCACCTGCATTGTCGGACTTGAGAGGTACAAGGGCCCTCTAATGACCATCGAATCTGATCCCCACATTTTACTGTGAGGGATGGCAGCAAGCTCTTGGAGAAGTAAGAGGCTTGGTCAACTCACTCTGATAACTTTTGGCACAGTCTTCATCCACACCCTGGTCCTTTTGCTGTGAGTCCTAGATTTTCTGCTCTAAATCAAACTATTGTCCCTTGCCTGTGCATAGAGCACCTGTCCTGGAGACTCTAGACTACTCCCAGGTGATGTTACCTAGATTTCACCTCACTTCTGTTTTGCCCTTACCAGGACAGGCTTTGAGGGAGTTTTATGGGTTTTCCTAGTTTTCCTGTTTAGAGGCATACAAAAAACAAATGACCATTCTCATCTCCTCTATGTTAAGTTTCTGTAGCATTTTCTGAGTACATGGCAAAGCATGAATTATTTTTTGTTCTTGAAGGAAGTAAAACCCTAAGGTATCAAGGAAGGAAGAAAAGCAGGCAGACTCAGGAGAGGGCCAGCACATCAGTAACCTAAAGAGAAACATCATTTCTCATTTAGTCTCCCTTCACCCACCCCCTTCCTTCTCAGCACACTGTCTCTGGCTAGGAAACTTCCCCTTAGCCTCTTCATGAACATTATGATTTTCTGACTAATTACTCCCCTTCTCCTCCACTCCTGGCCTACATCCTTAAATATGGTATTCAGGAATCTAGCTATCCCTCCAGCCACTCTGCCTTCACCCACATATACCAAAACCACTTTTCAAGTAGGTGCTGGAAATGATAGTCTTAGCAAAGGTATTGCTGAAGGACTAAGAGAATCTCCTTGATTCCTAATTTCACGAAGGAAAGACTTTTGTTAGCCTCAGACTGGCAGAGATAATAATGATATAAAATATGACCAGTGCCTGGCTCTCCCTGACCCATACAGCTTTGGTTATATAGATTCCTTGGTGGATAAATGTTGACCTAATGAGTCAAAAGTCACCCTACTTGCAGCTAACCTATCTTTTCAAGTCTTTATTATAAATTTAGTAAGTTCAAATCTCCATGCTTGCTTTTTGTTTTCCTCAGTGAAGCAAAAACTTCCTTACAATTTGAATGTGAGACAGAACTAAGGTGTTGGAGCCCTTTGTCGGTAGCCGGGCGGTTTTCTCAGTGCCTTTCCGAACATGTTTTAACATGATCTCTGAAGGAATTGGAATGAGGATCTCCCTGTTCATTGTGGTACAATGAAAAGATTGAGATTCTTTTATTAAAATGAATTTGGACAGAAACTCATCTTTTTTCTTTTGGTTTCTTCTTTTTTAAAAAAAACATGAATGAAACATGAAACAAATGTACATTTTAGGTCTTGAGAAACAATTACAAAAGACTGAATTTTACTCATTGAATACAGTAAATGTGATAAAAAAAATTTTAACTTAAAACATAAGTGATTTCCAAGTAATCGTTTCCACGTTTGAAGGCACAATACATTACATTTTCCACCCGCCTCAGTTGGAGACAGTGAAGCTCCATGAAGAACATATGGCCCCTGTTTGGAATGTGGTGCCTCCCAGAGAAGGAGGACTTAAATTATCTTATTCAGTTAGTATTCTCATTTCTACTTTTTCTTCAGACCTCAGATTTAAGCAGAAGGATAATTAGTCTTAGTGATGTATCTTATCAGCCACAGCTTTTAAGAAAATTAAAAAAAATTTTTTTTGATTTACCTTTCATTGCGGTGTCTGGGTGTCCATTCACCTGATACGGTGTCTTCAAGTTGAAACAGGCTTCTCAACTCTAATTAAGAATAAGCCTTGAAACTATGGTTGACAGAGAAGTGGGTTTTCTGGCACAGCATGAAAAATAAGCATCTTTCTCCCCTGTTGGAGAAAGTGGGTTCTCCCCTGCGCTTTGAGGCACCCTTTCAGATTGTCCTGCTCTGAACAGCCGGCGCAACTTGCTTGCTTGCTAATGTAAGTGACTCACATCTGAGAGTAGGTGAGATTTGTAGACCGGGGAAGAGCATTTCCTGAACTTGCAGGAATCAGACGGTGATTCACCTGAAGGGAACACAGAGGGCTGGAGCTCAGCATGCCAGAGGACTGTTTAAGGAGGAGGAATTGAAGTCTCAGGTTGAGGTTGGCCCCTGCTAAATCAGTCCCAATGTTTAGGTCATTTCAGTCTGTCTTTCCTTCTTTCTTTCCTTTCTTTTCTAGCTTTTCTTTTCCTTCTTTTCTTTCTTTCTTTCTTTCCTTTCTTTTCTTTTCTCATGGGGGTGGATGAACTTCCTGTTGCTAATTAGAAAATATGCATACAACCTTCCTGCCAATTAGAGCTTAGATTAAAAGGAATCAGAATATATTTTATGAAAGACAAATCCTTTAAGATATTATTGTGCTTATTGTTTAAAAACTAAAATTGAAATGTGCTTATACTTGTGATTGTAACATTGGAATCCTGTTCCTACTCAAGAATCTGATGAGATCTGTAGACCTGTTTTTACAGATACACAAATGTCAGTATTCAAAATATTTTAAATAAATTTATTGTGGGGATGAGTTCTCACTCAATCCCTTGACTTCCATTTTTAAAGACAAAGCAGGTACCTGGGTGGCTCAGTTGGTTGAGCATCTGCCTTTGGGTCAGGTCATGGTCCCAGGGTTATGGGATCGAGCCCTGCGTTGGACTCCCTGGTCAGTGTGGAGTTTGCTTCTCCCTTTCTCTGCCTCTGCCTCTGCCTCTCCCCCTGCTTGTGCTCTCTCTCTCAAATAAATAAAATCTTAAAAAAAAAAAAAGACAAAACAACTTTTATTATTTTTTAAAATGTTCCTGTAATGATAAATTTATATAAAAAATCACTTTTTTCTTATTTGTAATTAATTTTAGAACTTTCAGATAAAAATCTTCTAAAGATTTGCAAGATTTTGCAACATTCAAACAAATAGGTAAATAAAAATTTCACCAAGTGGAATCAAAACCTGTTACTATCATGGGTGAAAATAAGTGAAAATAATAAAGGTAGAATCCTTTTTGAAGTTATAAATCAGTAATAAGAATTATTTAGTGTTTACTTATGCTTTAAGGAAATTATATATATATACATATAAACACACATACATTAATTGGTTTTCTTTCTGTGTTAGTGCAGAAAAACAAATATGTATTTAATTTAAATACTAATAGTTGAATGTCAAAATTATGTTTCTTCTATTACTTGTTCCTAAATAGACACATAACTACAATTTTAATGGTTCTCCATTCCGTTCTGTTTAGGGTAGACTAAGTTATAGGTAAGTAGACAGCCCTAGGGAAGTTCTCTGGACAAAAATTAAGCAACTTAATAGTGGCTCAATCATATAAGAATTTGCCAGATTTACAAACAATTCCTCATTTAGATTCTACTCTGCTTTGTACCATTTTATACTTCTTCCCCATGGATTTTGATTTTAACATTTGAAGCCAGTTTATTGCATCCTGAGGAGGAAGGCTGTGCCTTGCAGACCTTAGTTTGAAACTTGTCCTTTTTTGGGTTGAGCTTATTGCCATTTGTCACTGTGATCCATAAGCAGTAAATGATGTGAAATCAACTTGTCAAAATAACCAACTGCCAAGTCTTAAAAGTGTCAGTTCAAAGAGAGAAACTCCCTTGTAGCCTCCTTAAAAGTGTGTGGACAAAGGCTTTCCCTGCAACTTCTGAGGATTGTCATCCCAAATTTCCATTCATGTGTGTGAAATCGTATTAGGGATCTTACTTGGACAAATACTTCACAAGCTTCTATTGAAGGAATAAAGGCAGTTCTGTTACGTACCTTAAATTTTAATACTTTTTTTTTTTTAACCTGATTTGACTTTGTCCTGTTAGGGCCAATTAACAATATTAATTTTTTATGGTAAAGAAAATCCTTGTCCTGGGTGCCTGGGTGGCTCAGTGGGTTAAAGCCTCTGCCTTCGGCTCAGGTCATGATCTCAAGGTCCTGGGATCCAGGCCCACATCGGGCTCTCTGCTCAGCGGGGAGCCTGCTTCCTCCTCTCTCCTCTCTCTCTGCCTGCTTCTCTGCCTACTTGTAATCTCTCTCTCTGTGTCAAATAAATAAATAAAATCTTAAAAAAAAAAAAAAAAGAAAGAAAATCCTTGTCCTGTGTAAGGACCTCAAGTTCTTCCTGTACAGTGGAGCACCTTGACATTGTATGTATTGGTTTTTTAGAAAGATCTCACAGAGGGGAGAAGCTGCCGTCCCCGTGTCCATGCAGTGTAGTAGGCAGCTCTCTCTCTTCCTGGAGTTGGGCTGGGGTTGGAATAATTTTTTCCCTTCCTTGGGAACGTAATAGTCAGATTGTCGTATTTAAAAGCTTTGGCTGGTGATGTACATTAAGTCTAGGAATGAAAAAGTTTGCATGAGGCATTTGTCTTGAAGCATATCATGCCAATCTCAAGTTGGGACTTGTTCAAGCCGGTCTTACTTAACATTCAAAAAGGGAAGTACTACACGTTTAGTCACGAAAAAAGTGTAATGCTTTGATGAAAAGAGCAGCTGAAAAACAGCCCATAACTTTATTATTGTTCAAATCACTGAAAGGTTAACCTGCTTAATTTTTTTTCTGCTGATTTTTATAGCAAGTCTCACATTTCATAAAAGCCACAGGAGACTTTGTAACAATAATTATCGTGCTGCTTCATTGGAAGATCCTATTAAATGAAGGGAAGCTCTTTTAATAACATTGCTTTAGCCATTACAAACCCCAAATTTATTTTGAATACAAGACAATATCCTGGGATATATGTTTGTGGTTCTAGACCACCACAACGTTTAAAAAAATTTTTTTTTTCATTTTTTACTAAAGGTGACTTTTTATTCTAATATTTTTAAAGATGTTAAATCCACAGGCAAATTGAAATAATAGTGCAACTAAATTTCATCTCAATTTACACACTGTTAACAGTTTTCACATACCCTGTTCAACCCCCCACAGTATTTTGGGGGGACCTGTTTGAAATCGTAGTCCTTGTGACAAATGCCTTGCCCTTAGTTCCTTCAGCCTGTGCTTCCTAAAACAAGGATGTTCTCTTACCTAATCACAATACTGTTATCAGTCAAGGTTAATATTGAAGCAGTAATATTTAAAAATATTCTTTGTATTAAAATTTTGTAATTTCCCAATAATACCCTTTTAACTTTTTTGATGTGACATTCAGTCACTGGTCACACATTGCATTTGGTTTAACTGTCATTTTAGGCTCTTAATCTTTAGAATAACCTCTCTCCTTTTTTACATTTTTTAAAAAGATTTTATTTATTTATTTTACAGAGAGATTACAAGTAGGCAGAGAGGCAGGCAGAGAGAGAGCAGGAAGCAGGCTCCCCGCTGAGCAGGGAGCCCGATGCGGGACTCGATCCCAGGACCCTGAGATCATGACCTGAGCTGAAGGCAGAGGCTTTAACCCACTGAGCCACCCAGGAGCCCCCTTTTTTACTTTTTTAAAAAAGTCCCCTTGGCTTTTGAAAATTGGTTTGCTCTGCATTTTGTAGGGTTCATTGTGTAGGATATGTAGTAGAGGGTGCCTCCGAATGTTTCTGAGGCACTTTGGTTGTATTAGCCAGAAATCTATGTTAGAGTTTGGGATTTTGAGGTCAAATAGGGATATCTATAATCTTGTTTGAAAGAGACCTGGTTCATCATGCATCACGAATCAAAGTCAGTAGATCCAAACTCACATTTTCTTTGGGATACTAGATAACTTACTCAACTTTTCTTGGTTTTATTGTTCTATAAAAGGAGGATTCTGATTTAATTACAGAATTTTTTATGAGAACTCCCATAACCTTATTGATTGTTCAAAATATAGTCCTAAAAGAGACCGAAGCACTCAAGGAGAGAATGTATTTCTAGATCTTGGAATAAAAGTTAGGTATCATTATTGATAAGTCTTCCTAAAACCTTGAAAGAACCCTTTATCCTATTCCTACTCTCCCACCTTTTTAGTGTGAGACATTGGCAAATGCATTACCAAGGCTTGTCTTAGTCTTCTAGTCCTTCTCTCTTGCATATCATTTTCCTTTGCATACAGAGGGCTTGGTAGTTTTTTTTTTTTTTTAAGGTTTTATTTATTTATTAGAGCAAGAGTGAGCACAAAACAGGAGGAGAGACAGAAGGAGAAGCAGACTCCGCACTGAGCAGGGAGCCCGATATAGGGCTCAGTCCCAGGACCCTGGGATTATGACCTGAGCTGAAGGCAGACACTTAACTGACTGAGCCACCCAGGCGCCCCTGTGCTTGTCTTTTGTAATACACCAACTCACTACAAAACAAAGACAAGCAGAGACCTCATAGCTCCAGTTGATTTGTTTTGAGTGCTCGTGTCTTTTGCATAGAGCGAGAACATGCAACAAGGATTGTAGTAAAATCTTCATCACATCTTAGTGTTCAATCTCTCTGTACACAGAAGTCACTCTAATTGTGGCTCACATCCAGTAGCTGCGAATTTGTGCTGAGTATAATTACTACAAACCCTTTAATGTTCCCTTGCTGAGATTGGTATCTTTAGGTCCCCATGCTTGAATTACTGTGTTTAATCTGTCATTTGAAATGATTTGTATCTATTAGGTCTGTTTTAAATAAAGCACTCACCTTTTTCTGGTATGAGAACTTCATGTGTAATGGTTGATTAGAGGGAAGGGATGGTTTAGAGATTGAGCCTAGAGATATGCCTGCATATGACTCCTGACCTCCTATTGATTCTCTGTCTTGTGCTGTGCTACTTGGTCTGTGTCCTCACTTTGGAAATTTTGCTTCAGGCATTGTCCAGCCATGGCAAGAGCCTAGTGACTCTGGGGTCAGACAGACTCCAACGTGGATTTCAGCCCCTCTGATTCATTGTTTGTTTTTTTCCCCTTTGGAAAATCATTAATATAGCTGAATCTGTTTCTTCATCTGGAAAGTAAGCTTAGGGATGGCTACCTTGTAATACTGTGAAGATTAAATGAGATAACATACAGGACAATTCCTACAGTGTTTTAAAATGGGGATGATACTTAGGGAACAGTAGCTTCTCTGTCTCTCCTTCCTTTCCTCTCTCTCTCTCCCCCCCCATTCCCCCCCTTCCTCCCAAAGGCAAAGTGACTAAGGGAATGAATGGGGTTGTCTGAATGTAAATTTGGAGTGATTAAAAATTGAAAACATTCAGAGTAAGTCCATAATATTTTAGTTGCCCTTAGAAAACTCTTGGTTTTCCTTCAGTGATGAACTGATGATTACTTGAAATGCTTTTTAGGTTCTTTCTTGATAGCTTTCGCTTCTGAAAAGGAGGAAACTAGAATAGCTTATTCTAGTCTATCTGACATGGTGAGAAAGTATAAACCTGATAGCAGGATTTGTAGGGGAGGAGAGTTGGTCTCAGCAGGCTCACCGCATTCAGGTTTGTAGTTCAGGCATTTTTGATTGTAGGAAATTTGCGTTACAGAGTTAAATAGAGTAAAAAGGAAAAAATGTTGACTGATATAATATGTCTGTATGGTAAAATTTAATGCACAAATCCAATGTTCTTAAAAAGCTGTATAAGTATTCAGATAGGCATTAGGTAAAATTGTTCAAGATGGACACCACTAAGTACAGTCACACATAAGCATCTGGTGTTTAAGCTGATTTTTAAAATAAAGGTAGGCATTTTAATTACCATGCCTTGAGTTGTTACATTCGTCAATTTGAGTTTTATTATAGAAGGGGCAAAAATTCACNATTTTTTTTTTTTTTTTTTTTTTTTTTTTAAGTGGCTCAGTTTGTTGAGCATCCGGCTCTTGGTTTCAGCTCATATCAGGATCTCGGGGTCCTGGGAACAAGCCCTGCATCAAGTGCTTCCCCCCCACCCCCAAGTTGCTCACACACACACTCTCTCTCTAAAATAAATAAAGAAATCTTTAAAAAATTAGTTTATCTACTTACTGTAAGTCTTAAATTCAATTCCCTTTCTCTTCTCTCTTCTTTTTTTCTCTTTTATTACTTTTCCGTATGTTCTCAATTCCCATCCCTACCACTTGGTGTCTTTCTCCCCAACATCCCCCTTTCCCTACAAATACTTTATACTGCAGTGGGGGGATTGGGTTAGGTATCAGAAACCCAGGTAATATTGGTGTCTGAAATGTTGGCACACCCATTTTCCTGGCTGAAGTTGGATTTTCATGTTCATGTGGTTATGCCATCACCATGTGTTTGCACTTCTATTTGCCATTTCACGTGGAGCGTTTTCACTCTGCACTGCATAGGAAGGGGCCACTCTATCTGTTCTTGGAAACCCTTGGAAAAAGCTGAGATAATGTAACAGTTGTTTTTTTTTCTCCTTGGAACTCTTGTAAACTGACTTGTTCTTTGTGGCAAGATGAAAGTTGCTTGTAGTCCCTCAACTTTGCCTTACAAGTTGGGCTCTACCCCACCTTCTCCTCAGTGTTACAACTGACCTCATACTTGTAGATTCATCACATTTGACCTTTCTAGAGTGTTTGATTTTCTTCCTTAGTTTCCAGTGTACCAGATCTCCTGTTGCTTCTTTTAATTCAGCCCCCACCTATCACCTCCTAAACTCCACATTCTGGGCATCTCTTTTATCTGTTCTGTACAGGACACTTGTGTGACATGGGCTCTGGGATGCTCAGCTCATTCCTTCTTCTCTCACTGTCTCAGAAAAATGACTCCCTAGCCATCTGATCTAGCCCTGTCTTCAGAGCCCTGGATTCATATTTTGTCTCCACTGGCTAGATTTATTGGCCCAGATTTCTGAGACTTTAATCATACCCAGAATCTGCTTCTTGGCCTTCATTTATGGTCCCACACATCACTCAATCTAACGGTCTTCAGAGCAATGAATCTCAGTTGTTAAGGGGGAAGGGTGGGGATTACCGAAACCACTGAAAATACATTTTGCATATTAATTACCTACATTTTACATATAATCCCCTACTCTCCAGTGATCTTGGACTCAAAGTCTCTGTCCCTGAAAATGTCTGTAAGGTTCTCTTTCAGTTTTCCCCCTTGGCTCTTGCCTGCATAGATGGAAGACTTCTTTAATTGATCTCCAGATCTCAGTGGCTCTTCCTTCAATCCATAATCACATTAGTGGAATCCTATTAGTGGCAAATTGGTTTTCCTAGAACGCAAGCAAAGAGCATGTAATTCTTCACTTCAGAAACTTTCCAGGGCTCCTCGAGAAGTCAATACAAACCAACACAACACCGGAGTGTTCTGCTATAGTCTCCCATGCTCCATTCCCAGGCTCATCTTATACGTCCACGTGCTACAGCCTCTGGCCCTCATAGCGCCTTGTGCTCTGGCCATAGCACTTTCCCCACCCTTGGCTGAGCCTTCCTCCAAACTGCTCATGGCCTACCAGCATTCCCTTTTGCATGCTTTGTCTCCTCCCTCAGGATCCAGCTCGCATTGTCCTTTCCTGCAAGCCCTTCCTCATTTTCTCCATTTGGAGTTAGCTTCCTTTTCCTCTCAGTTGTTAATGGTGAGTGACGTATGACTCTCATACTGTTTCCACAATTGGATCCATTGTGGGATGTGTGCCTGACCATTGTGTGTGTCCAGAGAGGCAAAGGGCCCTGCACTGAAGGCATGACTGACTCCATCAATCAGTGAACGCACTCTTTGGGATTTTACATCTCTCAAGACCTCTTGAGTGCTAGAGGTACTTGTGGGGCTGAACCACTCAAACCTCTGAGGTTGTGGACCTCGTTTGTCCTGAGACCTCTCCCTTCCTCTTCAGGAGCCACCTCCTCACCATCCTCGAAGCTGTGATGTCAACCCTTGAGGAACTTGTCCCGATGGTGTAGCAGAGCCATCGAGGCATTAGGCCTGAGGCCACCTGGCTGGGTTTTAGTCCTAGCTCCGCCTCTGTTTGCTGGCAGGTCCTGCATACTGTGGGCCGGGTATCTTTTTGCTTCATGTCTCAGTTTTCTTTTTATGTTGCCCTCAACAGGAAGCCATGTGGTATCTATCTCTTGGGTTGAAATGAGAAACAGAGAGCTGATTGTCCTTGTAGAGCACACAACATGGTGCCTGGCACACAGCAGGCCCCAGTAATGACTGCAGGCTGCATGTGTAAGGTCCGGAGAGGTTCCTGCTCACTTCTAGGTCAGAGCTAATTAGCCAGCGGCACCTGGACTAGTTGGGGCCCACACATGAACATACTGTCTCTGTGGGGTCAAGGAGTGTGGAGGTGGCTACGGAAGTTTTGAAAAGAGCAGGAAATGCCGGAGACAGGATTTATGATTTCTCTTTAGGACATTAGAATATCTGAGGTGGTAAATATAGTGGTTATGAATGTGGGCTCAGAAGCCAGAGTCTGCATTACAGCTGTAGTTCTGCTATGTGTATGCTGTGAGGTCCCCATGCAAGTTGCTTAACTTCTCTGTTTCTCAACTTCTTTATCTCTAAAATGGAGATCACAGTAGCACTTCATTGATTCCTGAGGTTATTAGCTGGGATAGTCTATTGAAAGCTCTTCTAGACTTAACCTAATACACAGTGAAAAGTAAGTAGTGTGTGCTGTTTTTGTTGTCACCTGGTCAGTTCTTTGGCTGTTGCTACTAGCCAACAACCTTGGGCCCCCAAAATCCCTCTGGTGCCAACAGTTGGCCCGGAGGAGTGGAAACCCCTGTAAGTTGGGCATGAACTTTCCAAGTAGCCAAGTCCTTGCCATTGCCTGTCTCCTTACGTCTGCCATGTTCTCTCTCTCTTTTTTTTTTTTTTAAGATTTTATTTATTTATTTCACAGCAGGAGAGAGGTCACAAGGAGGCAGAGAGGCAGGCAGAGAGAGAGAGAGAGGGGGAAGCAGGCTCCCTGCTGAGCAGAGAGCCCGATGCGGGCCTCGATCCCAGGACCCTGAGATCATGACCTGAGCCGAAAGCAGAGGCTTTAACCCACTGAGCCACCCAGGCGCCCTGCCATGTTCTCTTAGTAACAGTTTTGTTTCTCACCTGTCGACCGATTCCACTCCTGTGCACTCATGTCTAAGAAGGCTGAACTCTGAGTCTCAACTGTATGCACAGTTCTCAGTATGAACCTCAAGGAGCAGTTAGCACAGTAGTNTTTAAAGATTTTTTTTTTTTTTTTATTCGTTTGACACAGAGAGAGAGATTGCAGAGAGGCAGGCAGAGAGAGAGGAGCGAGGAGGAAGCAGGCTCCCCGCTGAGCAGAGAGCCCGATGTGGGCCTCGATCCCAGGACCCTGAGATCATGACCTGAGCCGAAGGCAGCGGCTTTAACCCACTGAGCCACCCAGGCGCCCAGCACAGTAGTTCTTAATGTGTGGTCCAGAAAAGTAGCATCACTACCCTTTGCAAACTTAGCCTCAGGCCTCACCCCAGACCTCCTGAATCAGAAACTCGGGGGGGTGTGTGTGTGTGTGTGTGAGCCTAGCAGTCTATGTGAAGAATCCCTGTGGCTTGTTCTGCTCCCCGCGGCAGTTTGCAAACCACTGATTTAACACATGATCTATATTCATATTGCTTTTACATCCAGTAAAAATAATTTAACTTTTTACAGAAGCCCTTATTTGTGTTTGGAGCTCACAGCTTATATCAAAGCTAACTATTGTCTCTCCCCCCGCCCCTTTTGCTCTCTTGTTTCTGTCATTAACACCTATGGTATAGCATCTCATTCTATAAGCATTGTAGAATTTAGTATTTGTGATTTCTAGTTTGGAAAGTTCTTCTCAAATGGTTGCTTTGCATTCTGTGAGTGTGATTTTAAGGGGCTCTAATATGCCCATTCCTTAAGTTCTTCATAGATTATTTCACTCTGCAAATCAGGTACTCAGCTTTTGACTATAATGTTACTATAATAGAATTAAATATTTGTGTTTGGGGTGGGCATAATTTTGGAACTTTATCTTTAAAGATCTTTTTTAGGGCGCCTGGGTGGCTCAGTGGGTTAAAGCCTCTGCTTTCGGCTCAGGTCATGATCTCAGGGTCCTGGGATCGAGGCCTGCATCGGGCTCCCTGCTCAGCGGGGAGCCTGCTTCCCCCCCCCTCTCTCTCTGCCTGCCTCTCTGCCTCCTTGTGATCTCTCTCCCTCTGTGAAATAAATAAATAAAATCTTAAAAAAAAAATCTTTCTTAAAAAGATTTTATTTATTAGAGAAAGAGAGCAAGCGAGCATGAGCAGGGGGTGGGGCAGAGGGAGAGGGAGAAGCAGACTTCCCGCCAAGTAGGGAGGCTAATGCTGAGCTTGATCTCAGGACCCTGAGATCATGACCTGAGCATAAGGCAGATGCTTAATGACTGAGCCACCCAGGCGCCCCTTGAGAGATCTTTTTAAAAAAACTTCTGTATATTATCAAGATGCAGTTACTTATAATACAGTATTAGAGTCTACTTGTGATTGTTTAATGTACTTAGTAAAGGCAATGTGGATTTAGTGACATCTCTAACAGTTACCATGATATAATTTTTATTTCAGAGGATGAAAATCAGACATTAAGAGTATTTTCTAGAAGAGTTTTGAGACTGTAATATGCTAAAGTTACAGACTTTACTTAACCAAAACCAACGGCACATAGCTAAAGCATTTTGTCTATAGTTTTAAAACTGAAATGTTGATAGACATTAGCCCCAAAGCTATACATGTACTGTTTAGTAATCCTGCTTTCTTCATGTTCATTTACTAGCAAACCCAGGAACACTCCCAATTCCCAGGCCCCTGGGTACGTGTCCTAGGAAGGCAATTACAAAGAGCTTGCATTTTCACTGAATTTATATCACCTTTTGAAAATAAAAACATCAGTGAGAATTGGCTTCCTCTTTGCTCTTTTAGTATGTAAAAATAAAACCAGCTTGGATTATTTTTTCAAATATTTGTTGATTTCAGAATGAGACACAATCTCGGCTCTTAAAAATATACATAGATTATTAAAAGAGTAGATGCGTGTGTGGGCAAGTAATTTCAAAGCATGTGATAAGTACAATAATTGATGTGTGACAACAGTCCGATAAGGGGGTGATTGGGTTTGTGAAGGTGGTGGGAGGTTGGCCAGATGAGATTTCATGGGCCTAGTGATGGCATCTTAGGGTTTCATGGTTGGGTCAAAGGGTGATTTACATGTGCAGTGAGTGTCCCAGGGGCAAAAGGGAGCAAGGCGTGTTCTGACGTACATAAGAGTGTGATGTTCCAGGGATGGAAGAGCAATTAGGAGATAAGGCCAGAAAGGTGGGTAAGTTCCAGGACTTTCCGGGCCTTGGAGAACATAGGAGGAGGCCTGGGTTTCACCTATGGTGATGATGTTGGAGCCAGAGGCACATTTACAGAGCATGATGCCTTTGTGCATTTTCTCTAGAAGATATAAATCCATGTCTACAATTCTAGATAACCACATTTTAGTTTTTTTGAAGCACAAAGGGATTCAGGAGGAAACATGGAGGTAATTAAGTACCAACAGGTAGCCATCCTTTGCAAAATTTCCCAGTATGGATGCTGTAGATTGCGGGTCAGCAGTCCCATCCATAAATGTACCAAGAATGACACAATAACATCCTTATTTCAAACATTTGTAACTCATGGTCTGTGAGGAATATTGTGGGAGGTACCTAGAAAACATGACGTGGTTTCTGTCTTTAGAACATGTTGTCTTTTTAAAAGAATCCTAGCCATCTTTTGGGGATGCAGTCAGGGATATCTCTAACTAGTGAAGGGAAATCTGCCACGAGGGCCCTAACCCATGCCCAGACAGTGGGAGAAGTAGGTAATCTCCACCAGAGGAGTGAGGAGTGGGATAGAGGTTGGGGCTTCAGAAGGCTTTGTTGAGTAGGTGGCATATTCAACTACCATTAGAGTATTTGCCAGGCAGAGGGAGAATTCCAGAGAATATCAGTCCCGTAGTCTTGCCCTTAAATTGTACACACTTAAGACATATACAGAGTACTACAGTACATTATTTCATGTGGCTTAATAATGGTCTATGCCTCATATGGAGTACTGAAATAATGTCAGTACTCTTGATGCTGGAAGAGGCTCTTTATAAGGAAAAATTCCTTCAGGCTTTCTCAGGGTTTTCTGACCCTATTTCAACTCCCCAGATGCTCCATATCTAGCATCCTTTTCCACCACTAGCTTCAACTCTCATCAAAGGGTTTTCAAGTTTTTTTTGTTTTTAAGTCAGCAAGTATCAACAGTTCTAGGCACAAAAGCAGTAGTGTTGTTTGAATTATGTATGTGAAAGAATGTGAGAAAGTGTTTTGGAAGGGATGTTCTTAGTAATTTACATTTATCCATAATGTTTTCTAAAATGTAAGTGAATGCTTTCAAAAAGATGACCTCTAGTGGCCACTTACTTTCTGTTGCATTCTCTGACCGATAACTTCATTCTGCTCATCAACTGGTCTGTGTGAAATTAAAATTTACATAATCCTTTCTGTACCAGGGTAATAACATGTAAGAAAGCATTTGTCCCATCTGTTTTTATTTTATTGCTTAAACTTGACTTCCAAAGCAATTATCTTTTGAAGTCTTATAAATTAAATGGAAAGTAACCGTGATAAAGTTATCAGCTTAGAGTTATATTGTCTGTCTGAGTAGTTTGATTTTCTTGGGTTGATCCTGTGGTCTTTCTCCCTCTCACACACGGTAGGCGTTCTGTAAATTTTTTACATAAGAATATGTATATTAAGGGATCCATACAAATGTTAGTTGCTGCCAAAAAGAGAGTTGTTTCTTTAGCTATAAACAGTTGATTTTGCAGCCTGCAGTCAGTCTTGCTGTTGGTTTGACTGTGAGTGTATGGAACTCGGGCAAAATGAAATGGAGCAAAACACACAAAGAATACAGCCACGACAACAAATACTTTACCTTCCAGCTTTGCGTTGTGTTTGTGGTCCTTACTTCTGGACTTTCTGTAAGACTTGTATACTTTTTTTGCAATCACCACATAAAACAGAAGCATTAGGACAAAAACAGTCCAGAAAATGAACTGGCATATGTAGTTCACCCCTTGATGCCATTTCAGCCCTAGGGGACCCTTCAAGGAGGCACACTTTTTCACAGATGACGGCGTTGCTTCCTTGTTGCTCAAGATTATATTTGGCAGAGAGATGAGGAACAAAAGGAGCCAGACGAGGGTCGAGACCATTTTTGCAAAAGCAGGTTTTTGGACGAAGAATTTTCCAAAAGGCCTGATGATCTTGAGGAATCTGTCAAAGGCTATACAGCCTAGCAGTATGATGCCCACATACATGGTATCATAAAAGATGACGGCTGAGAAGCGACACACAAAGGCCCGGAGTTGCCAGGGTCCAAGGTGTGAGTCGGAGAGGATTTTAAATGGAAGCATGAGCGTCATTATCAAGTCAGCCACCAGAGTGTTTTTGAGGTAGACAATGAAGGTGGAGGAGCTGGGGATGTGAAGGAACACCCACAGGGCCAGAGTGTTCAGCAGGATGCCGACGACGAACACGACGGTGTAGATGGCTGGGAACACCAGCTGCGCTATCCGTGTGTCTCTGGGGCACTGCTCAGACCCATTGAAGCCCTTTACGGCTGTGGTGTTCATGGTTGCCAGAGTCCGCTATCACAGATAAACACAGACACAAAGGGAAACAAGCATTTCATAATTTCGAAGTGCTACTTTTAAAAGCAGACGTTAGGTGTGTAGCATATTAACACCTTACATTTACTCATCACATTCAGTAGAGGAGTTGAAAAGGCACATGTTTCTAGCTAGGATTTTTTTAAACACGTACTACATTTTTGGAACTTGTAAGAGTACCATGACTTTTACACCCTTACGAAACCCAAATAACAGGTTCTACCTCATTTGTAAGTGCTACTTTTAACATGCAGTAAAACAAGACCCATTTAAGAAGTCATAATTCATGTCAGATTGCTGCACATTATATATTTCCTTATGCTCATAATCTATGGTTTCTAGAATGTCTACCTTAAAGCGTTTTTTCCCCCCTTGAACATTTTCTTTCTTTTATAAGCAAGCCCACTCATAATAAAAGTTGAAATTCACCTTTGTTTGGGAGGATCCTGAGCTCAGTGTCTTCTGATTGAGGCAGTTATTAGTTTGGCCCACGGAGAGCATGTGAAGCAAGTGTTGTTCTGCTTTCTTATACTGGGTTTCCTTCCTCATTTTCACGTGCATAATGTGATCAATTAGAACATCTTCATATTCAAACCTTTACAGATTTCTAATAAGCCTCTTTTATATCAAGCTGAGGTACTCTTAACCTACTGTGACTTAAATATCTTTATATTTTCTCATCTAATAACTTTAGGCAGTTTATCTTTTTTGTCACACACAGTCAGTGAAATTTTTGAGTGCCTCTTGTATCTAATAATAGGTGGCAGCAAAATAAAGAAATTAGTCCCAAACTACAACCACATAGAGAGTAAGAGTTGATTCTAAAATTAGAATCATCTGTACTCTTATAGACTGTTTTGTCCAAAAATCTGTGTTCAGTAGGATGACCTCTTATTTTTACATTTATCTTAGTCTTTTGGTGTTTTATCTCAGAGAGATTGACATATTTTCCAAAAGTTCAGAGCTGTTAGACACAGATTTGAGGGGTGAGAATCCAAGATCCAACAATTATTGGGTGCAAGATCATAGACAAATGATTTAAGAGCTCTCTGCCTCAGTTTCCTCATCTATATACTGGATTTAATGATAGTATATACCTCATAGCGTTACTGAGAAGACAAAACGAGTGTCTAGAATTGTGCTGGGTATATATGAAACACTAGAAAATATTCGCCCCTTACTGCAGTGGTGAGTGAACTACAGATTTCAGTGGAGATAATTTCACTCATTAGAAACCATTTTTGGAAACCTCTCTGTATTTAATGTTGTATGTGAAGTGCCAAAGACTCAGGAATTTCATCAGTCAGCCTTGGGCCAAAGTCTGTAAAATGTATCCTTTAAATCTCTTCAAGTTTGAAAGGGTGTAATTGCCACTTTACGTAGGGACTGTTGTTGTCCATGAATAGAAATGTTTTCCTGCCAGATAGGTAAAGAGAAAGAGGAAATTAAGGGACCTTATGAGGGGAATGTGGAGTTCTCCATGGAGTTTCACTTCATAGTTTTTACTGCACATTTCACCACAGAGTTGGACCAGTCTGTGAGGGTTACATTGGTAGAGAAATTTGGATCCCTTGGTTTGGGATTCTGAGAAGAAAAATTTCATGTCCCACTGGATGTTTAAAATATGAGGCAATAGGATGCCTGATAATTTTGTGGGAACTACCCAATGTGGCACAGTTGAAAAAAATGTATGCTTGACTCAAATAAATTGTTTCTTGGAAATACAGATTCTGGATTTCATTAATGTGATAGAACATAATTTAAACACGTACATTCTTGTTTGTTTCAGTAGAGGAGAAATAAACTATTTTTACTTTTTAAGTAGAAGTATTTGACCTACATAATTAAGTATAAATTTCCCTAAATCTCCAAAACCGTTATCTAGATGGAGGTTTGGAATAGTTTCAGTTTAAATAAGGAAATGCCGTACAAGAAAATTTCATAATATGAAAACTGGAAATCACATTTTGGTCAACTTTCAAAATGTCCAAGTGTGGGAAACTTTCAAAAGAGGAACTGACTTAACGGTGCCCATTTCTAAAGTTATGGAATATGTTATTTCAAGTGGGGCAAGTTTCAAAATGTTTGATCACACTAAATATCCAACAGACCACACATTTTCCTATATGTCTGTGTGCTTAACATGTATTAGTTGATTTCCCTTTGATTCACAGCAATGCTGCCCCTGCCCAGCAGAGCAGATAGGAGCACTGTCTCAGGAGCCAGAGTGCCTGGGTTCAATGTCTTATTGCAGCTCTTATTTTCTTGTGACCTTGGGCAAGTTATTTATGTTTACTATGTATTATGTTTACTATGTAAACTGTTGCCTTCTCCTTACAGTGAAAATAAATAGTAGTATCTACTTTGTTGGGTTGTTCAGGAAATGAAATGAGTGAAAATTCACCAAGTGCACAGACTACTAATGTATGTCACATGGTAGATGTTAGTATGTTTCTTGTTGAATGAAGTTAAAAGTGGGATACCATGTATACCTTTGGGGAGAGATCACAAGTGATGGGTGGGGAAAAATCAAAGATGAAATGAAAGATCCCAGAAATTAAGTTTGCCAAATGGGAAGAAACCAAACTTTAAGTCCTGTATATAGTCAAAACCAATAAAATTAGTATAGGTAGTAATTCTCCTGCTCTAAATGATAATATGATCTTATTTATTTTTCAACAAAAATCCTCGGAGATTGGTCCCATTTTACAGAGATGAAAATTGAGGCATAGCAGTTAAGCAGTTTGGCCATAATCATGTACCCGAAGTCAACTTCAGATCCACACAGTCTGGTTCAGAGGCCATACTCAGAGCCTGCCTCACACTCCCAACTGTCAGAAACCACAGATAGGGTGAACTGGAATTGTTGACTGGATTCTAGAGTTTCTGAGCTTTGTATTGATTGATGAGTGAAGAGTAATAATCAACTTTAAAGTTTAATGAACTGGGCGCCTGGGTGGCTCAGTGGGTTAAAGCCGCTGCCTTTGGCTCAGGTCATGATCCCAGGGTCCTGGGATCGAGGCCCACATCGGGCTCTCTGCTCGGCAGGGAGCCTGCTTCCTCCTCTCTCCTCTCTCTCTGACTGCCTCTCTGCCTACTTGTAATCTCTCTCTCTGTGTCAAATGAATAAATAAAAAAAAAAAAATCTTTAAAAAAAAAAAAATAAAGTTTAATGAACTTATGAAACTTTTTTCCTTAAGGTGAAGTACATAGTTGAAAATATAAAATGGTTCCAAGTGGTATGATCAGGACAGAATTAAAGAAGATACATTGAAAACTTATAGCAATTAGAGGCCTGCCAAATGGCAATAAACTATTTTTTCCATTTGTATTCTCTTGGGATTTTCCTTTGGATCAACGTTAACAGTCTAAAAGTTCCTGTGGATGTGGCTAACTAGTACCATCTAAATAATATCTGAAAAGATGAGGAAGTATTTGTTTTGATTTGGAATGAAAGTCATAGTAGGAACTCCTACAAAAAGAGCCTTTTACTTCCCATCAGATCATAGCACGGTACTTTCTCAGATGATACGAAATTGTTTAAAAAATTCCACACTGGATTAACTGAAAGTAGAAATAATAATAAGCTAAAATAAGTTATGTAGTTTAACATAGTAAAATCAGTATTAGAAAATCTCTACATATAAGTGGAAATAGGCAATAAAGTCATAGTATTACCTGAAACACATTAATATCTATTTTCACCTTTTTATCATAAAGGAAAAGCAAGTTTGAGGAATTCAAATATAAGCGTGTGTATAGTAGAAACTGAAAGTTAATCTCCCCTTGTATGTGCATACCAATGTCTGTGCAGCTATGTCTCTTTAGTCATTTATTGACATATCAGATCTTTGTTTCCTTTTCATGTTAAAAAAAGTTATACTGTATAAAGTTACCATAGTTTGGTTAAGCCATTACCTATTGACATTTCGTGTTTTTCTTTTTCCCAAATTTTTCTCTATTAAAAACAGTACTGTAGGGTACACATATGTCCATATATTTTTGTGTAGTTGTTTCAACATATTTGTAGGAAATTTCCTGGAAGTGGGGTTGGTGGACCAAAGCTGTGCAGCAAAATGTTGAATGGTATTTTCAGATAGCTTTCCAGAAAGATTGTACCAACTTACAGTCTCACTGAGTGGGACTTCCTTCCAACACTGTTATAAAAATATAACAGTACAATTGCAATTCTTCTACAGCAATTCGAAACTTACAGGTGAAAAAATGTCCATGTAATTTAAAGGTAAATATATTTTGCTTATTAGTGAGAGTATATATTTTTTTGTATTTTTATTGTCCATTTGTATTTCTCTTGGAAATTGATTTTTTTTATGCCCTTTTCCCATTTAAAAAAAATCAGGCTGTTTCTCTTTATTTACTGACTTGTAAGTGCATTTCTACATATTTAATTCCAACTGGCATCACTGTAATCTCACTTTGGGCATTACCAATCAACAGTGATCACCTAGATCAGGCACCGGAATCTGTGGTTGTTTTTAGTGCAAAACTGCTGAAACACCTAGATGCATGAATAGTAGGTTCTTTTTCTGACTGTTTTCTCCTTGTTTTTAGAGTTCTGTTCTGGGGTTTGTCAATCTTTTTTTCTAAAGAACCACTTAGTAAAATATTTAGGTTTTGCTGCCTTGCAGTCTTCACCATGACCCAACTACTCAACCCTGTTGTTGGAGCAAATAACCAGCTATGGATAAAACCTGAATGTGTGTGGCCATGTTCTAATAAACCTTACTATGGACTCTGAAACTGAAATTTCATATAACTTTAATACAGCATGACATTTTATTGTAATAGTCTCCCTGTTGATATTTGAAAGTATAAAAACCATTCTTAGGTCACAGGCTATACAAAAATGAGGGGCGGACTAGGTTTGGCTTGCAGGCTATACTTTGCCACACCTGCTTTAGACTTTCTATAAAAACCACTGTGAAATCAAACTGCCACTAACCAGCAGTCTTAGGACTTTTTAACTATTGGCAAGACCACATTTTGTTTGTCTCGTCTTCTGAATATTTCAACTTCCGGACCCGAGTCTACAAAATTTGGCTTCACTTTTTTTTTTTAAGTTATTATGAAATCTGGGATTTCTTATGTATATTGAAATTCTTAAACATGGAAATTGTGACACATTCTGTGCATCATGAGTACTCTGTAAATACTGATCCCTCAGTCTGTCTTGGGTAGATTCAGTTTGATTTTTGATACAGGAGTGTATGCTGTCTGAATAAGGAGTTCCCAACAAAGTGTGATTTAGAGTTTAATGTAAATTTTTTCATATTATATATAAAAACAGGTAATTCTGAACACTTTACAATTCTTTTGTAAAAATACTATAATACCATTGGCACTTCTGTTTTTTTTCTTTCTCTTGCAGAGATGGTCCTCTCAGTGAACTAATTTAATACAAAGGGAAAGATTATTTGGGAAAGTCTTTGGGAAGATTATTTGAGAAAGACTCTATAGTCTCCTGGCAGTTCATGTGGTCATGGCACCGTGGTGTCAGTTTTAACCCACTCTCTACCCCTTGATTTGGATGGGTTGAGGGTGGATCTGCCCTTCATTTTTCCCATATGCAAAATAAGAAGATAGATGAGTTGATCTTTGGTTTTCTTCCGTTTTAACTATCCTGCTGTTCTTACAGAAAGTACATACTTACACATGTGATGTTGAAGTGAATTGCATTAGTCTACATGGCTAGAATGTAGACCAGCGCTATGGAGAATATGCCACTTTCTTGATGCATTTCTCTTTGTGCTCCGCTTATGCTTGCTTGTAGAAGCGCCAGGGAAGTAAATGCAACCACTTGCGAATAGATCTCATTTAGAAAGTTGAGTGAGTTCAACTTTTCACTGATATTTAGCTCAGCAGAATTTGTGGAGGATTTAGATAAAAATCGATTAATACTGAAGTTCAGTGAACTTCCATATACTGCAGCTCACCCCCCGTTTTTCCCCTCTCTCATCATATTTTGATATTGGTATCCATGGCTTACATTTGAGAATCGCCTCTGGGGATCATAAATGAGACAGATAATGTCAGCTTCCAAGTCTGTTATATATTTTGTTTGTATTAAAAATAGTGCCTATGACTTGTGTAGAATCATATTTCATTGTCATTTACTTATTAACTAATTGATGTGTTATGTCACCCTCAATAGAGACTTTGCCCAATAATGTGTCATAAAAGTTTTTGAAGTTATCCTTTATTAAAAGGGTTGATGTTTGACGTAGGAATATATAAGAGGTGAGTTATGGTATCTAATGTCTTTGAACAAATAAATTCCAATGGTGTGATTTAGAGTTTAATATACATTTTTTTGGTGTTACACACAAGTGACAAACCAGTAATTAGAAACATTTTTAACCACTTTTCTGTTAATAGTTATGCTTTGCAACCACATAATCACATTTGTTTTTCTCACTGAAGCAAATATTCATTAACCCAAATAGCAGGTAGTTTCTGAAAGCTAGTTAATAAAGGTAAGTGGCAATGATGGTATTGTACCATCAATAAAACTGGTTTCTCCAGCAGTAAGGAAATACTCAGGAGTTTTTTGGTATTACAGTGTCATAGAAATAACTTTAAATAACTTCGCTATTTCTTCTCTTTTCGTTGGAAAAGTATTTTTAAACCTGTCTTTTTAATGAAAATAAAAAAATCAGTCCAATTACTGTTTCAATTAGTTTAAATTTCTTAGGTTTTTGCTAATAATTAGAAGTTAGTAGTTTTAATATTCTTTGTAAAGTGTCCCACTTAAATTATTATAATGAATATCACAATAGATTACATTTTGTTAGGCACTGGAGAGTATATACATCTCAGTACAATTTTCAGTCAGAAGATTTTTATCAGATTTATCATTCTTCCTTAGTTGATTATAACTTGATAGTAACATGTTCAATAACGTATTTAACAAATTATAGTAGATATCATATGGCCACCCACATGGCCAACACTCTACAAATCATGGCTTCTGTATAGTTTTGCTTGTAACCATGATGATTAGATACAGTTTGCTTTGCTACACATCTACATGTTAGGTTTCTTCTACATTTTAAGACAGCTTTTAATACTGGATAAGTAAATAAAAATTACTTCTGTTGTTTTCTGCTACTTGTTTAGGAAGTCATTGTTACTAACTCCACTTATTATTAGTCGCTTTTTTTACACAGTGCTTTCCTTTTCGATGTTCCAAACACTAATAGATTGAAATATTACCTCAGGTGGTTTACATTGGAGTCTCTTCACTTGGGTCACCACCATCCTGTTCTCTTTTCCTGTTTTGTTGGGATGGAGACGTTGCAGAATTGGGACACTTCAGCATGCTCATTAAGGAATTTTTGAAGGACTTGCAGAGGAAAAAGTAGATGAATGGATCCAGGCATGCATTTAAGGAAGTTAACCAAAGTGTGCTCTCTTTAACATAAAACAGAGTATTCTCAGCAGAGCAGTCAAAGACATCCCGGGTTTGGCTCAGGGTATAGGGAATGCGGGCAAAATGGAAAGGAACAAAGCAAATAAAAAATACAGCAATGATAATGAAAACTTTGATGTTTACCTTTTTCTTGGGGACTTTGCCTACGCCCCTTGTTCTCACATATGACCTGTACAGTTCTTTTGTAATGAGTGTATAACATACAATGACAATTAAAAAATTAATCCAGAAAATGACTTGACAGATGTAATTGACTATTTCATGCCAGACCAGACCAAACTCTGATTTGAGGAAAGAGCATTTCTTCACATTCTTGTCTCTCGGCCTCCTGTTGGTCAGAATCATGTTGGGCAAAGAGAGTAAGAACATGAATGCCCAAATTACAACGGAGAGAATTTTAGCCCCCAAGAGATTGCTGGCGTTGGACATTTTAAACGGCCTGGTGGTTTTCTGGTAGCGATCAATAGTTATCAGTCCAAGGAATGAAATACTGATGTACATTGTGAAATAAAATATGACAGAGGTCACTTGGCACACAAAGGTTCTCAGTGGTCCTGTTCCCAGTTTGGCATCACTGAGAATTTTGAATGGAAAAGTCAGAATCATGAGAAGATCAGAAATGACTGTGTTCTTAAGAAAAATGATAAAGTTGGATTTACTGCGGATTTGAAAAAAAATCCTCATTGCCAGGCTGTTTGTGATGAGTCCAACAAAAAACAGAACAGTGTAAAGGAGCGGGAAGAGGACCTGGGTGATCTTGTAATCTCTAGTGCATAAGCTGGTGTTCCCAGCCACAGAGGTGAGGTTGTCCATGTCTTGTGTTTCTTCTTCGCTACCTACTGGGAGCAGAACAGGGATGGTTATTTTCAGTCCCAGTCTGTCGATTTTGCTCTTATCTCTGTGTAACATTTTTTTTTAAGATTTTATTTATTTATTTGAGAGCGAGTGAGAGAGCCCTACCGAGCATAAGAGCAGGAAGGAGTGGCAGAGAGAGAGAGGGAGAAGCAGCCTCACCACGGAGCAGGGAGCCCAGTGTGAGCCTAAGGCAGATGCTTAACCTACTGAGCCACCCAGGTGCCCTCTGCGTAACTTTTCTGGACAGCTTTCTCTAAAAATGGAGGTTTCTGATCCTTGTTGTGACAGTAAGGATATAGAAAATTGAATCTCAGAATACTTAGTTGTGGCAAATACCAAATAAAATGGTTTGAAGTACATTATATGAAGGTATAGATACTATGTATTTCTCATTTGTGAAATGTTTGCCTCTTAAAGGACGTTTTTGTTAAGGCACATGCGTACAGTGTATAGAAACGGAAAGAGAAGCATGGACTGTGCTTTATTCCTTTCCAGCTTCAGTTCCATGCCATTTAGCTTAATAATTTCTATTCACAGTAACTTTTTCTGCATTCTCATTATTCCTGGGCTTCATTTACTCTGATACCATCAAAGGGTTCCAAGGAGAAATGACTGATAATTGGCTTTTAGAATTTAAAAGTAAAAAGAGGAAAGAAATTTGTATAAAATCAATTGTAGGGAATTTATTGTTAAATATTAGATATAAAACTTTATAATTGGAAGATATTTCTGCCTTTATATTTATTGCTCAGTCACCCATTCAGAAATCAGCCTCAGACTAATTCTTTAGCTCCAAATATTTTAACCCACATACATCTTATTTCCGACTTTGGACAGTAGGTTTGAAATTTTTACATACATTCTCTTGAATAGTCTTCAATTAAAAAGAAAACAGTAAACGAAATGAAATGGTCATCAAATGATGTTCTTCAAAACCGCCAGGGCATACTTTTCAGGTATATAGATTATCTAATGATAGCCAAAATAAAATATCAAAGCCACGTCCTTGTCTGGTTCCCTAGGTTATTATACCACAACAGGTGGCTATATAAGAAAACTAACACTTGATACGAATACAATATCTGGCATCTAATTAATGTTTTTATTTCATCAAAGGCAAATGGAATTGATTCTATATCAATGTTATTCTTAAGTATAAGACATGATGTTCAAAGCATACATATCCAAATTAAAAAAAAAAAGATTCCACGTGAAAGACTTAAGTATGACAAGTAGAGAAAATACTAAATTCCCACTAATGTAATATTTCATTGCCTAATTATCAAATAAAAGATTCATGTCACAATTATGGCTTCAGTTTTCAACACCACCTTCCCAGTTCAATATAAAGAAAATACTAAACAAAGTTCAGTATTAAATTGATAGAAGATGGTATATTTTAAGCTTCTTTGCTACTACTATTTACTCTAATTTGTGCATTCTCTGATTGTTTTGAAAATTATCCATTGGGAATGCTAATTTTGCATAGACTGCTACCTCATTTAATGAGTAGTCTTGATAATAGGAGTACCATCTCCATCTGTCTATATTTAAATCTTACTTTCCACTCTATTTAAGTCTCAATTTCCACTCAAGGTAAAATGAGACCATTCGTGTTTTATTTCCATGCCGTGTGTGTGTGTGTGTGTGTGTGTGTGTGTGTGTGTGTGTGTGTGTATTTAATGAAGAAGTTAGTGATTGTCTCTAACAGCATTAATACAGCTTGTATTTTAAATTTTATTCCAAGTAAATACATGGATTGTTATCAATTATTATTGAAGGTTTCTAATTTTAAGAAAACTTGACAAACACGTACACACCCATCATCTTGTAAACATATTTTTGTCCAATACTTTTAGATATAAAGTTACCTGGTTACTCTGTTGATTCAGGAGGATTTAAATGTATCCATTAAGTGGCATTTAATACATCTTGCAGAGTGGCATCTGGTATTTTCCTTTCAATGTCTTAGTTTAGTTGTTATTACTCTTTATGATCGAGGATCTGCTGAGCTTTCATCAGTAAATCTTGAGTGTTCTAGAGAGAAATAAAGAGAGGAAGAGAGGACTTCACAGTCAGAAATTACCTTCCAACGCCCTGGACTCAAAGCTGTGCAGACACTGTGTTTCCGTCTGGCCCCTTTTAGGACTTCTGCTTTTATTTCCCTGGGAAATGTGGGGCAGGGTGGGTAAGAATTCATCTTTTAAGAAGCAGTTTTAAAATCTTGCTGCTTTTTGCTGAAACATGCCATAGAATTTGATGCTTTATGAGTTCTTTTGGTTATTTTCCATGCACATGATAAATCCATGTTGAGATCAAGGTTTTTGAAGTCTGCTTCCTGAAGACGGTTGCAGGCTTGCTTTCTCAGACGATTATTTACCTGAAAATATACTGTGCTCAAGCTGGGTGATACATTGCCTTTTAACAAATAATTACATTAACTCAAAATGTGTGCTTGTTATGGATGTTAAGTCTCTTGTTCCTTGTTTTTTTCCTGGTTAATAATGTCATTATTTTAAATCTGTGTTTGATCAAGTCTTTGAACGTGAAACAGTTTCCTCTCATTATAACTTTTAAGATTCCAAAATTACATTAAAAAGAAAAACAGTTGCATCCTTTGCCAGACTTATTATATAAACTGTCTTTCATGCTTTTCTTAAATAGAATTTAAATATAAACAGTTTTTTGGTAAAGTTGCTTTTGATTTGGGGGGAATAGATCATTAAATTAAGGGATCCGGGTTTCACTAATACCTTTATATAAATATTGTTTTTGCTCACACACAGACACATACAGTATTTCAAACTATAATGTTCTTTCCCAGTAGATGCACTTGGGTAGGTGCCTTTACTATGAACATATGTTTTGGTTACTTGTTTCTTCTGAGTTTTGAGTGTGTCCATCACTGCATATGTTAAATCCTCTTTGATCCCAGTTTTCAAAGTGGAGAACAGCAGCTCAGCATCGCCTAGGAAGTTTTGACAAATGTACATTCTTGGGTATGAACATCGCTCTGGTGAGTCGGAAACACTGGGGAGGTTGCAATCTACCAGAGTAGGTTGCCCAACTGATTGGGCCACCCAGGTGCCCTGGAAGAGTGGGCATTCTTGTTGTTTTTGTTTTGAAATTTATTGCAATTAATAAATTTTAATACTTGTTTAGAGACATAGAATTATACTTTTGGAAAACACTTTTATGCCTAGGTACACTTCAGAATAATAATAGCCAACATTTGACTCCTTATATTGTCATGAATTAACTTATTTTATGATC
This sequence comes from Ailurus styani, assembly GCA_002007465.1. Taxonomy (NCBI): domain Eukaryota; kingdom Metazoa; phylum Chordata; class Mammalia; order Carnivora; family Ailuridae; genus Ailurus; species Ailurus styani. The sequence goes on along the minus strand of LNAC01000438.1, from coordinate 347,037 downwards.
TCAGTCACTCTCTGAAGAGTATTATTTCAATTATTTCCATTCTCTGCATGACAAACTGAGAAACAGAGCAGTGCTGTTAGAGACCCCATTCTAACCCATGATATTTGGTCCCAGAACCTGCATTTGTAACCATTGTATGTAGAAATCCTCATCTCACTGTCTGCACAAGTGCCCCGCTGCCCCCCTCTTGAGGCTCAGGAGCGAGAGGTAAAAGTCATGAATGGTTATACTCTTTTCAAGAAAATAGAAGTCATACTTGCCCATACAGCAAATTGTAAACTCTAGTCTAAAGGGTGTTTATGAAGTATTTTTAAGATCTTCAGATGAAATGAGGCTTGTGAAAAAAAATCATGACTGATTCCAACAAATAAATATGCTATACTAAAGGAGCACTAATTTAGGATACTGAAATCATACTATTTTGTGAAGAATTTATGTATCCAAATTTCTAGAAGGCTATGAATAGGGATTTGAGGAGTAAATGAAGGGCTCCAGCTCTTGACCTAAATTAATTTTCCTCTGCTTTTCACTCACAGCCTTACCTATCTGTAGACCATGATTCTGAAAGTGACTAAAATCTTTAAGGAAGAAGCCTCTTAGGTTATAAAAGTACACTGTTAACCCTTGAACAGCATGGAGGTTAGGGGATATAGTAGTTGAAAACTTGCACAGAACTTAAATTTTTTTTAAGTTTTGAATTGATGTATAGTTGATCTATGCGTATAACTTTGGACTTTTCCAAAAACCTATTAGTAGCCCGCTCTTGATGGAAGGCTTCTTGATAATATAAGCAGTTAGCACATACTTTATATGTTCTAAGTGTTATACTGTATTACAATAAATAATAAGCTAGTTACAATAAATAAGCTAGTTAAAAAAGTCTTATGAAGAATATCTTAAGGAAAATACATTTATAGTACTTACTGTATTTATTGATGAAATCTGCATGTAAGTAGGTCCACAAAATTCAAACTCGTATTTTTCAAGGGTCAAGTATATTATCATACAAATAGAAGTAGATCAACCTGTGCACTTCAGTCTCATTAATAAGAACAGCACATGCAGTTTGTAATTGTATGTATTACCATGGGAAACAGGACGAATTTTGATTTGGTTAATTTCTATTATTGCGATGACTTAGAAAAATGAATTTATTCCCCAGAATTTTTACATTAAGTGGTTTGACTAGTTTATTTTGCCACATCTATAAATGGTTGTCTGCTTACCTGAAAAATATTTACTTCAAATGGGATTACTCTGAACTCAAGAGAGTCATGTCCTGTAATGGTAGGACCCGGTGGTCCTTGTGGAACCAGATTACAGCCAGAGTATGGAGATGTAATTGAGACATTTGATTAGGTCTTGGGCTATTTTTATGGTTTCAAAATGTGGTCATTTTGACCTTAGTGGATGTTTTGATTAAACACATGCATTTTAAGTCAATTCCTACATAATCTAGTGGTTTCACCTATTAAGACTATAAAAATTGAGGTTATATATTAGATTCTACAAGTGAGGAGTCTTGGGTTTGGGGTATTTAGCAAAAGAGAATGCTATGTTGATTCAATTATTTGTCACCCCTGGCTTGATTGTTTTGCTTTTGAAAGTAGAAAACTCATGTGCGTGTAATGTAGTCAACCCCACTGACACTGCATTGTACTCCTAGGATGCATTAAGCCCATTGGATAAAGCTGTCATTTTAGCCATACCATGGGCTATAAGCTACTGTAGAACAAAAATTTCCTATATAAATCTAATGAAAGGAATCTTCTATTTTCTGGATTTAAAGAAGTTATTCCATTTCAGGTAAAGTAATGAATGAGAAGCTGCTAATTTCTTTTTCCCTTGACCTGGTCTCCCTGTGCATGTCACTCCCTTCTTACACACCTGCCTGAAGCTTATCACTCATGTAACATTTATTTGAAGTTAATTTATTCTAAACAGAATAAAGTGACATATCGAAAGACTCAGCTAAAAGAAATAATTTGAAGGCCTCTTATAACAGTTTTTTCATTTTAATAGATAAACATACGATTTTAATATAACTCCATTGTTTTTAAAAGGTATTTTTTAAAAAGATATATTTATTTATTTGAAAGAGAGAGAGCCTGCACATCCTGAGGGTGGGGAGAGGCAGAGGGAGAGGGAGAATGAGTCTTAAGCAGACTCTGTGTTGAGTGTGGAGCCAGACACGGGGCTCCATCTCATGACCTTGAGATCACGACCTGAACCGAAAACCAAGAATTGCACACTTAATGGACTGCACCACCCAGGGACCTCCTAAAACGTGGTTTTTACAACTTTTCTGGGAGTTGGGGTAGGGTCCTCTGTGCAATTTATTTCATGATGTATGCTGGGTTTGCATTTGAATATTGAAACAGGCAATTACAGAGTGTTGGGGAAGTATGAATTGTTATATTTTGTTTTAGTAGGAGGACAATAGCATTTACTTCATCTATTTTTTCTTCATGTTTAGAAGAAAAGGAAGCACATCTGGAGTGGGATTCTTTTCTTATCTCTTTTTAAAATGAACGTTAACTTATTAATTTTAATAATACGATTATTCTATGATTATTGGAGCACTGTAGAAATACCAGGAAGTACTAATGAGGTAAAAGGGGAATATGCATCTCTGATCATCTCACCTCTGTTATCACGTCTTATGAACACATGCATGTTTTGGCAATATTTCTAATCATTTCTGACTTGATGTTGACTTAGAGGATATTTAATTTCATTCAGTTAACTCCAGTTCTTCCTTCTAAGGGTATTTGGCTCGAGACCTATTTTAATTTCTGTAGTACTACAAGCCTTCTAGGGCTTTTGGACACGTAGCCTCCTAGTTTCTTGAGCACTTAAGTCTTTGTGAGTATATTATCTGGAGAAAAAGAGAAATTGATCCTGAGGATGAGATTTTCAGGAATTAGTTCATAGGTGAGACGACCTATCCAACCTAAGTACAACAGTGGGCTGGCATGAGAGAGGTTGCTAGACTTCTCTGGACTCTTCAGTTGATTATTTTTCCTGACCAACAAGTGTGTCCTTCAGGGTATAAATAATAGAGTAATTCTTTGCTACTGATCTCCAGTCATTGATATTACTTACAACTAAGCAACTTGAGGGTTTTTAATACCTATTTGAAAGAGCAGAACTCACTGATACCTTTGGAAATATTTGGTTCATTTTCTAAGGTTGACCTTTTTCTCATATAGTATGAATTGTTATTTGAAGACATTTTTGACAAGTACAAAAAGTTAATATAAATAAATCTCATAGGCTAATGAAAAACAGTTGCTTTTAAACTATCTCTGCCTTTCCTCTTTGAAGATCAGTAAGAGCTATCATGATTTACCCAAAAATATTAATTATCAGACACAAATACGGTCTTGAGGGCCCATGTAAAGGCTGATTGGTGGTTTTTTTCGCAGCTAAAGGCCATGTTGCTCTTGCTTTTTAATTTCATCCCTTCACTCTCAACTCTTCACTTTCCTTCTGACCGAACTCCCTGAGCAAATCAGAGCCAATAAACTGATACAGGATTCTTCAAGTTCCTTATTTTTTAATGTCCAAATTTCCCTGTAATATTTTCAACAGTTTTTTTCCCCCCATGTTTAAGTAGAAAGTTGTCCCTTTCATTCCAAGTTAATCCACACAAGCAGCCATTGTTTCATTGTTTCCTGTCTCCGTTTTCAGTTACCCGCCCCCCCCCCTCCCCGGTGGTCTGGATTTCCTTCACAGAGACTCCTTTATTTGAACCATATCTTTGGCATGAGAGTTTGCCATTGGTTGTCCTAATAGAGTTTTCGTCCCCCACTTTTCAAGCTTCGTGCCCAACTACTAGTAAGTCCCTCACCTTTACCATTTCACCATCTACCCTTACTACAACCCCATTTCCAGCTTTCTGCCCCTACTGCTCTAGAGAAACTTCTCTTTTGACGTTCGCAGGTAGTTTTCTTTTAATACATAAGTCAGAGAGGCAACATCCATTGTGATTTCTTACTGCATTTGATGCTGTCGGTGGCTCCCATTGTTACATGTCTCCTTTCTGCCTTCTCTGACCTTCACTTGTCCGTTTATCTTATTAATTATGGAGATTGTATCATTTGATGGCTTATTCATCTCCTTCGTATCTCTGCTCTGTTGGTTCTCCCCTCTCTCCCAAAGAGAACATATTGCTCTTATCCCTAACAGCATATATTAAGTACTTAATTAGTGCCATCCAAGGAGAGTATAAATGCGAATACAACAGACGTATGGGTTCTCCCTCACAAAATTGACTGTCTAGCAGGGACGACAGACATTAAACAGATAGCTCAAAAATGAGTGGATTACACTGTGGCAAGTGCTCCAAAGGCTCTACTCCCCTCCCTACTCTTTCTGTGCTGAGGGCTTTCACTAACTGAGGTGACAGGGACCTGATGCTGTGATTGTGTACAGCACTTACATGCGTGAAGGACAGCCTGTTGAAAGTATTTTAGGTGGCAGGAAGAGCAACAGCAAGGGAAGGAAGTACCGCAGCGTCTTGAGGAAATGTTGAGTAATGCAGTTCAGTGTGGATCTGAGGTGCATGAAAGTGAGAAGTGGAACTCTAGAAATCTGAATGGACAGCAGTGGGTTCTGTGTCTGATACACTGCTAAACATTTTACACGCTTCATCTCAGTTATTCTTACAAAAATCTCAAAAGGAAGCTGGTATTATCCCATTTTTTTCAGGGGAAGAATCTGAGGTCCAGAAAGGGTCAGTAGGACAGAAAGACTCAAAGGACTATGGAGTCAGCAAATGGCACAACCTGAATTGAGTCACCCTGAGCTTGGGCTGTTACAGGTATGGGGGACCCATAGTGTCTATGCGTTTGTGACGAGCTCTGCAAATGCTACTTTTATGATCCTGAATCTGTATTCCTTGAGGACAGGGAACATTCATCCTTGTATTTTCTCAGGGTTCCTAGCATCTTGTCTTCCCACAAGTAGATACTCCAAAAGTAGAGGTTCAGTAACTTTGCTGACATCTTTCCATCACTCGTCACACAGAGGTTTACATTAAAACTATTTGACAGGTACCTTAGCTGAAAATAATTGCCAGAACAAATGACTGGCACTGCCTGAGGTTTGTTTTTGTTTTTATTTTGTTTTAGATTTTATTTATTTATTTGGGGGCGGGGAGAGAGGGAACGTACTTAGCTGGGGGAAGAGCAGAGGCAGAGGGAAAGGGAGAAGCAGATTCCCCACCGAGCAGGGAGCCAGATATGGGGCTGTATCCAAGGACCCTGAGATCGTGACTTGAGCCGAAGGCACTTAACCGATTGAGCCACCCAGGCGCCCCCTGCCTGAGTTTTGTACAGTTTTCTCAGTATCCTTCTGTTCCCTTCCAGGGCTCATGTGTACACATCCCACCAGACCAAAAAATATATCAATAATGCTCTGTAGTGGCAACAAAAACTGGAGATTAATAAGCAGCTCAGATCATTCAGGTGTGCAACAAAGTGTAGGGATCACTACCTGTGTTGATATTCAGAATACAAAATAACAACAACTTCTAGAAGAGACCTCTCCTAGCTTTTTTTTTTTTTTAAAGAGGCAAATTTAAACACCTGAAACACAACTAATTATTTAGCAAAATGGATCGTCAGGGTATACAAATGCATATTTCTGGGAGAGTTTAATAAAAAAGGAATCAGTGCAAAGAAAAGTGATGTCCTGAATGCAAGTGTGTGAGAAAGACCAAATGATAGAAAGTGACAGAGGCAGAGAGAGAAAACAGGCTCTTATTTCAAGAGGACAGAAGCAAAATGCAACTTTGTGCAGAGTGCAGAGTTTGTGCAGAGTTTTTGTTTTGTTTTTTAAATAAGTCAAATCAAGCATCGGAATTCTCCAAGTCTCAAGGCTTTTTTTCTTTCTTGTAGCTGTTATGAACACAGTACAGTTAGTCTTCCCTGGGGGAGAGTCTTTGTTCATGCAAGCTCCTTAGAATTAGATACTGGTGGGAAGGGTAAGTGCCTAACATGGGCAGGCATGTACAAAAAGCGAAGAAGAGGCGATGGACTGAGGCATAGAGCTTGGAATTTTACCAAGAAAACGGAAGAGTATAGGATGTGTTTAGCAGTTTGTGTGTGTATTTCTTATGCTGTTACTAAGTAATTTCTTTTCCCTTGTGAGAACAATAGTGCTTGAATTTACTGTGTCTGTCAAACAGGGGCGGTGGTGATCCCGTATAGGAAAGTGGTGTAGAACATGTTCGCATTTCTAGCTATTTGCCTCATACCTAATGAGACCTGCCCTCTTTATTGTTTTGTCATTTGGAAATAAATATACACACACCTTGCACAGTCCTGTTGGAAGCCAATGGAACATTTTTCTCCTCAAAGTACTTGAGGGTCCTAGCAAGTTCATTTTTTTTTAATGAAAAATATTTAATGATGCCATGTATAGAAAACCAAGCTTGCTAAGAAATAACATTTTCCGTAAGAACTGTGCCTAGATAATATGTAATATGATGTGAAATTATTACCATGTCAAATTTTAAGCAATGAAAAATTTTCAAGAGTCAAAACTTACTCTGTAGGGTACGCCCACATCAAATGCTTCTATTAAGACTTCAGGTCAGTTGATACTTTTTTTTTTTTTTACTTTAGCAAGTTCCAAACTGGAAAAACAAGGGTGTTGCCAGTGGAGGTTGAGGTGAATTGAAAGGTGGGCGGGCTGCCACCAGCGCAAGCCAGCATGGAGATGCTGTGGTTAGTGCATTTCATGGATGTGAAATGCAACCCCACCCCTGCAAACAAGGGGTTTCAAAATGTATTTTCTGTTTTTCAGGATGAATCTTCAAGTCATGAATGTAACCAGCGCACAATCCTTCTTTATGGAGTGGGCAAAGAGCGTGACGAAGCGAGGCACCAGTTGAAGAAGATTACCAAAGATATTTTGAAAATCCTAAATAAGAAGAGCACCACAGAGACAGGGGGTAAAGAGCCTTAATGCATTTGCTCCCATTGTGCCGTCTTTTGCCCTTCCTCTTAGCACGGTCTTTATCAAAGTCAGACATTACATTGTCAGCGGAGTGTTTCCTCTCCTGAATGACTGTCATATTGAAATATGAATAAGCACATTGAAATTTTAAGACCTTGGTTCCATTTATAGTAATCCTTATATTAAAATACCATGTTCTATAGATACATGTAGGTAATTTTAATTTTCTACTTCCCTTTTTTTTATTCTTCCCAAATTTTCTACAGCAGGCATAAATGAAATACTGAAGAAGGAGTTGGAAAACCCTTAGTCTGGAAAAGTTCCATTTCTTCAAATCTTTACCATCCTTTTTTTAAGCCTGTAGTTTGCTCTCTCTACTCACATTTACACGATAATTGAAACTCATGATAGTGTAGTTGCTGATCTTGTCTTCCATTATTCAGAAGAATAATTATAATAGGTAGTGGTGGCTACCCATAACACCAAATGATTTCGACTAAAAAGGAAAATTGGGTCTTTGCTCTGTAATGCCTACTTTACTTGGAATAGTCTTTTCCCATGCTCTTGACATAGATTTTTTTACAGTGAAGCTATGCCTTTATATTATGTCACCACATTGCATAATTGGAATTCTGTAATTATCTACTTCACATTTGCCTGATTACTCTTTTTAAGGATTGTTTATTTTATCAGGCATTCATAAGATGTGAAATAGGATATCATTATATATATTTCACTACCATTACTGGTGTTTATTTATTATATAAATAATCAAAGAAAAAAAATTTGAATTTTCTCTATGCAAACAGTGTTCTTCCTACACCTGCCATAAACCACTCTAGGAACCCTGGTTTGTTGGCCAGTACAAAATACATATGTTTTTATGAACTTCTTCACAGGGCCTCCAGTCTTTAGTTTTTAACCAGGGGATTTGCATAGAGCTTGCCCACACTATCTTTCTTAACGAAAAGTACAGAAAGAACTAAGACAAATGGCTCGGTGTCCTCTCCATCAGTAGGGGAGCACATGCAGAAACAAGGTACAAGGGCAACACGCTTCTGAGTGTGAATGTGGTATTGCAGGTGTCTGATGTCGGAGGCGTTCATTTTTCGAACATACTGGAAGAATTACTTCAGATGATTTACAACAGTTCCCTGACTCCCCTCCTTTCCATGGCCACTGAAGGACCTTGTACCATACTGGTCCTGTGAGGGAACAACCAAGAATTGTGGGTGGGAAATGAAACCTTGTTCTTGTTGCCCTGATATTCTTGAGCTTGGTATAAAACAACAACAACAACAAAAAACCCAAACAAAAACCAGAAACAAAGAACCTGCTCTAAGGAAAACTGTTGATCTGTTGTTTTGCTATTTCTCTCTGTATGAGAAAAGAGGAAATGGATTGCATGTAGAAGGTTGAATTTAGAAGCCCTGTAACTAGCTAACAATGAGATTTGAAACTTCTTTTTGTGTACTTGGAAATCAAGTGGCCTCCGTCTTCTTTAGAAGGGTCAGTAATACATGTTTCACTGAAATTAAATTTAGAGAGTCTTTCCCAATCTTACGGAATTTTTGGGTTTGGAAGGCTTCTAGGGATGGGAAGGGGAAGGAAACAATGTGGTGTCCTTTTTGGTTCAGCCTGCTTCCTTCCTTCACAGTGAATGTTTAATGCCTTTATATCTTTGTACTAGTCTCTTAAATAGGCAGTTCTTGCTTATGAGCTCCACAAAGAGAACATCGTTGTTGTTTCATGTTACTTTTTGAGATATTAGCAGTGAAACCATCACTGTGGAGAGATATTTGCAATGGGGATTTTTGTCGTTCCCTCATTTTATTTTATTTTATTTTTTATTTTTTAAAAGATTTGTTTTGGAAAGAGAGTGTGCGTAAGTGGGGGGAGGGCAGAGGGAGAGAAAGTCAAGCAGACTCTGCCCTGAGCAGGAAGCCCATCTAGGGGCTTGAGCCCACAACCCCAAGATCATGACCTAAGCCAAAGTCAAGAGTCCAATGCTCAGCTGACTGAGTCACCAGGCGCCCCTGTCTTTCCCTCATTTTAGATAAAATTCCCCAATCAGAAATTTGTTAATTTTGGCTGTAGCGAGCTGTCTTCTGATAAAGAGTCAAAGTTTAAATCACTACTTAAAACCTGGTATGCTCACAAGATGCTAAGTAGCTGTACTTCTGATTAATGGTAATTTGCCCATTGTTTCAACAAAGAGGAGAACTGGTAAGGCAGGAAAACAGAGCTTGTATTAATGTGTCTTTGATTTCTAGCTACGTGTAAAAATGTGGTTTTGAGGAACTCATTAGAAGTGTTCTCACATCAGCCAGGCCTTATGTCAGAGTTCAAATGACACTTCCAGTTGGTCATGGTCAGTCTTCATTTCCTATTTACATCGGCCAGTCATCTTTGGTTGTCAGTGTTTATTTTTTTTTCTTTTTCTTTTTTTTTTAAACATTGATGAAGTTTACCATGGCAAGAAAGGCCAGAATTTCCAGGATTTAAAGAATTTTTTTTAAAGGGAAAACCAAAAATTAAGAAAAGAGCAGTAAAATGTATTATGAAAGCAAATTAACCTAAAACAGATGAGGAAAGTCCATGGATTACAACTGCATTATTATTTATGTAAATGTCATTAAAGTAAAGTAGTCCATTGAGAACCACGACTGATTTCTTAATTTTTTTTAAAAAGTGAATGTAAATTTGCAAGAATCATTTGTATGATTATGTAAAATCATACATATGATGTATGTTTAAGAAGTTAGCTACATATGCAAGTAAAATAGAGCTTGTTTAGCATAAACCAAAAAAGAAAAAAAATGCAACTGTGAATTCTCATGCTGGCTGTACTTCCTCAAGTGTGTTATTTTTGCTTGTTTATTTGTTTTGGTCCCAGGAAAGACTGATGAAATAAATTGAAGTGTTAACTTCACTTTTCTAGCATATTGTACCCAAGACCATTGATGTGAATTTTCAGCCTTGGATCAATGATGTTAGCTCTTGAGAAATTCAAAACTTGGATATTTTAAGCATACTTATTACATGTGAGCAGCTATATAGAAGGCAAACAAGCACACTTAATTTGAGAATAGCTATTGAAAATCAAATAGGTTTAATGAACTTCTTAGTTCTTACTCTTTGCCTTAGATTTGGTGGTGTTTAACAAAGTGGCATTCTTGTACCTTCTATTGCTCATCATCCTTTAATTCTATGTACTCTGCTATCAGGGTTTGTTTGCTTTAGGAAAGAAAACACCTTGGTGTGTGGAAGCCTGCACCTTCACCTATAAACTACCCTTGCTTATATTTGAAAGAAAATCTCTTCTAATATTATTTTCTAAAACCATTACGTTTGCCTTCGGCAAAACTTTTTTGCATTCAGTGAAATCTTTGTGTCTTTAATAGAAAAAGAATCTGTTAAGTGACCTTTGTTCTCTGAAAGTAAACTTTCCCAAATAAGATGTGATGAGTGATGAAGCTCCCATCTCAGTAGCTTTAGAGTAGGTAGAATCATAGTGTTAAAAATGACCTTCAGATCATATAATCCGACCTTTATGTTTTTTTTAGATTTGTCTTTATAAATGCATATATTTAAAGATATTTAAGACAGGATCTGGTTCTTTTTGGATCTTATCCTTAGAACTGTTGAGAAGAACAAGAGTCCCCCTGGGATAAGTAGTGTTTATATATTTTTTTTGGAATTTTCCTTGAAGTTCTTTATGCTAAATTGATAAATGTGGCACTTTCCCACTATGTAGAGAGATTTAATTCCTTGCTACCCCTAAAAAAGTTTAAAATTGGGTAAATTTCCTTTTTTTACATATTAAACTGTTCGGGAAAAATATCATGGTGAATGTCGTAAGAAGCTGCCAGTGAAGTTTCTGTTCTGTCAGTGTGACCCTGGGTGATTTTTTTCCCTTCCTTTCATTGTTATCATCGTATTTTAAGAGTTAGTGAGAGACTAAGTTTCTAGAAGTACTTCCCATTAATAGCCAAAATCTGTAAACTACTCACTAGAATAAATAAATAAATGGTGGTATGTCACACATCAGCATACTATTCATGAATGGGAATTACTAATTTTTAGAACAAGTTAAAATTGCCTCAACAACAATATGATTCTCAGAATCATATTGTTGAGTGAAAGCTGCTGGATGTAAAATGTATGTCTCCTATGGTTCCAAAGTGGACAATACTTATCCAAGCCTTTAAAGGTCAGGATCTTGATCTCCTGGGGCAGAGAGGTGACTAGAAGGAGCCCGAGGGGGTTTCTAGGTTTCTGGTATGTGATTTTTGTGATTTGAGTCTCATTACCAGACTTTATTTACTTTGTAGAAATTGATAGTTTGTGCACTTCTCCATATATGTTATACTTTAATAGAAAGTATCCACTGAAAAAATCAAGAGCTTCTGTTAAATGGAAAGTAATGTATCCACTGTTATGTTTAGTTGGAGATGAAGGACCAAAAGCCAGGAAGAACAAACAGGAAGCATTTCCGACCCTGGAGACTGTGTTCACAAAACTTCAGCTCCTTTCATATTTTGATCAGCATCAAGTAACATCTCAGGTAGCTGTTTAAAGCTATGTGTTATGCATTTGGGATATTCATATTTACTTCAAAATTTCTTTCATGCAGTATATGTTTTTGGCCTTATTTGGTTGTGTACATACGTTTTTAACACCTATTTGGAATCATCTCAAACTATTGAGTAGTTCAGTTTTAAGTGTCAGATTGCCTTCTTCAGAGAAATTAATTTTTATCACAAATACTTTTGCCTTATGGTAATAGTCAACACTGTATCAAATACTCCCTAATGCAATGCTTATGTTATTACATTTGTGTCCTGCATTGCTACAGTAAGGGAGAAATTTGATGTTGATGACTAAAATAAAATACTATCTAAATGAGCAAAAACCCAATCTGTGTTGTTTTACAAATCCACTGATACTTAGATAGACGTTATCTGGAAATTAATTAGCATTTGTAATTGTTCTATTAAGACAGACTAAAATCTTAATGAGCACTTGGCTTATTTCTTCAAATTATAGTTGTAGTAAAGAAGTTATTTAAATATGTTTTAACTTTTTTTCTAAGCATACTATGAAAATTCAAGTTTCTTGCTATATTGGTCTTATAATTATTTTAAATTTTGTTTGTTTTTGGTCGCCCAGATCTCTAACAATGTGCTGGAACAAATCACAAGCTTCGCTTCAGGGACCTCCTATCATCTCCCCTTGGCTCACCACATCCAGCTTATCTTTGATCTTATGGAGCCGGCGCTGAACATCAATGGGCTGATTGACTTCGCAATACAGGTGCCAGACAGACCCTGTTTCTCTCGGTTTTAGGAAATCCGACCTGCTAGGCGTCATATAATTTAAAATGAGCAATCCAGTGCATTTTTGAATAGTAGAGACATTCTGAGTCAATGGTATTCAACTAGTATTTTTATTGCAGCTGTGTTCATAGTTTTCAATTAAATAATCATAATTGGCACTAAAATATAGTCATTTAAAATGTGAGGGTTTTGAGGATTTATTTTTGTCTTTTGTTTAAGGAAAGGTGAAAGTTTTTTTACTAGTGTAGAGTATATTTTAGGTTAAGAACAAAAAAAACCTTATAATTTAATTTGTCCTATTAAATTTCTTATATACATACTTGAGTTCCTTTATTATCTTGCTTTTAGTGAATAGAAACAAGACACATTTTCTATTTCTTATTGGAGGTGTTTTGTTAACAACAACAAAAATTATAAAGAACTTTTGGTTTCTTGAAAAGGAGGGAAAAGAGAGGAAAAAGTGAAGGTAGGGATGTTCTCTGAAATCATCTGGTCTAGAACTTTCAGCTGCTATCAAGTTTTGGTAGCTGTTTCAGTGTTGGATACTTTCTGATTGTATGTACCATGATGTCTAGACAGAGGAACAACTGTAGAATTTGGTCAAGTATTAAAAATAAAAATCAGTTTAATTCACTGGGGCTCATTTTCTCACACTGTTGTCATGTGTGCATATGGTCCTGGGAGAGGATAATGGGTGAGATAAGATGGTCTTAGAATGACTGGGTGTGTCTGTGCCTTGTGAAAATAAAATGTTTTTCCTATTCATTTTGGCAGCTACATTTTCATTCAATCTTTTCTTCCATTGTAGCTGCTAAATGAACTGAGTGTTGTGGAAGCCGAACTGCTCCTGAAATCCTCCAGCCTGGCAGGAAGTTACACAACGGGACTGTGCGTGTGCATTGTGGCTGTTCTCCGGCGGTACCACAGCTGTCTCATCCTGAATCCTGATCAGACAGCCCAGGTGTTTGAAGGGTTGGTATACAAAATATCATGATTATTTTTCACATTTTTGTTTTCTATTTATAATTTGTGACAGAATATCTTAGTGGTTTTAAGAAGGAAAATAGTACAGGTCTTTGTTTCAATTTAAAAGATAGCAGTAAAGACTACTTTTGCTGGAAAACATTTATCAGAGAAGGAGATGTAAGCATGAAAAGTATGTTCTCTTAATAGACGGACCTTCCTTTCCTGCCCCTAGCTTCTGTGAGTATAAACCAGTCACTTTCAACACTGTCATTTGCCATCCCGAACCATGACTTCTTATGAATGATGAATATGTATGTGACAGCTGCTTTGTTGATGTCATTTCAGTTTATATTCAAGACCAAATGAGCTTTGCACACATTGTTATTTTTGATATTTGCTTCTTCAATTTCATTTTTTTTTTTAGAAACTAAATCCATCATGACAAAAGTTAATCTAGAACAAATGACTTTCTGAGTCTGTTTTTGGTTTGTTTGAACTGTAGGGTGAAGTTTTCTTTACTGTCACTCGTGCCATTGGACCAGGTCCGAATATCATCCCCATTAGATGCTGAGGTTACAGGGGCAAGAGAAATGTAGTGACAAAACTACATTTGGAGTAGTTTGGAGTATGGAGCTCCTTTTTGTCTACTACGGACTTCTTTCTCTAGGGCATACACACACACACACACACACACACACACACACACACACACACACACACACGCAAAAACCTTCTTTTTCTTTTTCTGACCTTTTTCTTCCTGGATTTAAAAGAAACCTGGGGTTCTTTGGTTCCATAGTGCTTTTTTTTTTTTTTTTTTTTTTACTAGCACATGAAATCAATTTATAATCTATTCTAGAGTGCCATCCATTTAACAGAAGCTTTTTTGTGAAAAGGAAATGCTACCACATTAATAGTATATGTAGATTATTAAATGAAATCTCAAACATTCCAGATATTTAAAAAAGTTTGAAAATAAACATTTTAGAATTCAGAAAACATAGGACTATCTAATAGCCCTGAACTACCCTATAAAATTGCATTATTAGTACCATTTATAAATCAAGAAACTGAGACTCAGGCCTTTTAAATGAAGTGTTTGGTGAAGTGATGTATTTAACATTGCATAGCTAATCAGTCTCCCAGATTGCTAAAAGTCATTCTAAGTAAGAGCACATTCATGCTTTTTGATTTGTACTATACTTTCTAAACTGTGTTTGGAAACCCATTAGTCATGAAATGAATTTTATTATAGGTTTTGGCAAATTTTATTTTTGTTATTTTGAAATTTAGTTCAGTGTCATTTATTTTGACATTTTAAATGTATTATCTATTAAATGTTCATAAAATCATATTTGATATTATGTTTTTATTTTATCATTCATATTAAAGATAAATGTTTTCCCCAAAGCTCTTATTTTGTACTGATATGCATATACTGGATCTCAGTGTAAAATGTTTTTCTTATTTCTAACAAGTGAAAAAAAATCTGAAGCACTGACTGCTATGGTATGGATGCCTACCAAACTCTCAGTAAATGTTTGTTTACTTTAATCACAGCATAATTCCTTGCTTTTTAGAGTATGTCTTGAATTTTTGTGAGTATATTTAACAGATCAAATCCTCTGCTTCTTAATTTTAGGATACTTTGGCTGTAATTGACAGCTTTTGTTAGCTAGCTCTCTGGTGGCTTTGTCTGCTGATAGCAATTCACAGGGCTTGGGATGCAACATTGTCATTTCTTTATTGTCTTGTCATTTCCACCTGTGGTATTTGTGATTATAGTGTCTTTCTTGGGCTTGACAGCCTAGGCTCTCTCTGGCTTCCCCCAGCCCCTGAATAGTGGAGAGAACTGAGGATTGGGAGTCTGGAGACCTCAGCTCTCCTTTCGGATGAGCAGTGAACTAGCTTTTTGCCTGTGGGCAAGTTATTTCACCTGTCTGAGCCTCAGCTCCCTCTTTATAAAATGAGGAAGGTGAATCAGAGGATTTCAAAAGCCCTATTTTCAGCTTTAATAATCTGAGTCATCGATGACACAATTGTAATATTACCAAACCCTATAACAGAATACAAGATGGTAATAGTGGAATCAGACTTACAAATAGGTGGATGGACCATCAGTGTTTACTTGTGTGTTATATGAAGCTTTGTGTTGAATGAACTGTGGCCAAAGGGAACATCCTTCTAGTATGGGGAAAAGGGCACAGAAATGGAGTAGTAGCAGTACTTCTTTGTTGAAAGACTTCTAGAGAATGTCACTAGAAAAGGGGGTGCGGTGGTGGTGGTTAATTTCTTAGATAAGGTAAAGTAAAATTTGTGTGTAGTTTGGATAAGTAAGGAGAATTTGACCTCAAATCATGAATTCATCAAGTTTTTGTCAGAACCAGCTCATGGTCCTGAAAATGAATTTCCCAGATTTACTGATTTCAGAGACTTGCTCTTTTCCAAAGGAGTGGACTTAAGAATCTTAGCAAATGGCCTGAATTTATGAATCTCTTTACTGAAGAAGATTCTCTATAACAGCTTTCCTCTAGTGTTCTAGTCACGGCAAATTCATTTAATGAATTCCTACATACATACCTTCTGTATGGAGGAATTTCTTTCATTTCTTTGGTATTTCCCAAATCTTTTTAGAAAATCATCTAGTATTTCAATATCTTAATAGAAAAATGATATTTTATGCAATTATGGACTATTGCTGTAATTATTAGTATCAAAAACCTGATACCTTTTCTCTTACCCAAGTAATGCACCCACATATTTTCACTCTAAAGGATTCAAACACTAAGATATATATTAGCAAAATGTGTCTCATTTCTTCACACATTTTTTCCCCTCAGGTTATGTGGTGTGGTAAAGCATGTTGTGAACCCCTCAGAATGTTCCTCCCCCGAGAGATGCATCTTAGCCTACCTCTATGATCTCTATGTGTCATGTAGCCACCTCAGAAGTAAATTTGGAGACCTCTTCAGGTGAGTAGAAGAAAATCAACAGGAATAGGATTGTGCGTATATTTGGTAGTGACCCAACTGATATTGTTGTACTTTTTAATAATGAAATTTAATCATAATTGAATCTGCCAGAATTCATGTTGAATTATCTTTCATTCTCACTTTAACCTCCTATTACCAATTACTGTGCATGTTTCGCTATGATTGCAATTCTGAGATAAACTTAAGAGGAAATATTCTGTATTTTGCACTTGCTAGTACCTCACTTGGAACGTTGTTTGCCTGTTGTTTGCACGCTTACTTTCTCAGTGCCTTTGCTTCTCTGCTTCCTTGACTGTACTGTTTCAGATGGTCTCCCTGAGTGGGTGTCATTCTGCCGTCTTAGTGCTTGCTCTTAGCCCTGCAAGTAGACAGGTGCTAGAAACTACATACTTACTTAATGTTATTTTGAGGAAATTTTGATTATTAATTGTAGGCGGGGTACAAAGGGGATGATAATAGTGGCAAAGTAAATTTGTTATCTAGAAGGAAGTAAGGAAAGAACCATCAATTAGAGTTCCTTGTAAATTCTGTGAGATTTGTGTTCCCGGTTTGTGTAGAACGTGACTCTTACTGCTTTGTTACCACCACCATCTCTTGTTTGGACTACTGCAGAGTCCTAACTGGTTTTTCGGCTCGTACCCATGACACTCTTTAGCATATTATTAACATACCTACTAAAGTCATTCTTTTAAAACAAGATTAACTTAAAGTTTTCTAGTGGCTTCTTACCTACACAGAATAAAATTCAAAGTCCTAACCTAGCCTTCAGGATCCACCAAATCCAATCTACTCTTCTCCCTCTTCCCCACTGTGTACTCCATGCTAACCACACAGACCTCCTTACTGGTCTTCACACACTCTAAGCACATTCTCGTCTTGGGCTTTGGTGCTTGCTGCTCCCGTGCATGTAATCCTTCCCCTCTCTTACTTACATGGTCCTGCCCACAGTACACCCAGGGCTTTACCTCCCTGCCCATCCTGCTTTAAATAGCAGCCTCTTCCCCCTACCCTCTATCATCCTCTGAACCTTAGCACTTGCTATCACTGGGTAAATTATATATGTATTTATGGCCTGGCTTCCTCCTAGAATGTAAGATTCGTGAAATGAGAACTTTTATTTTTTTCACTGCTGTATCCTGGTACCTTGAAGAGCGTTTGGCTCCTAGCAGGCACTGCAAAAAACTTGGTGAATGAAAGCCAACCCCCGCCCCCTCGCCCCCCTGCCAAAATGGTATTTTTAATGGTATCAATAGGGAAAAAAATGGGAGTGTGTGTCATCATAAAATGAGCTAGGCTTCCAAATAATCTCTTGTAGAACATTCGAGTGGGTCTTAGGAAACATCTTTCCAAAGAAATGATGTAGTAAGAATAATACCCTACAATCTTACTTTACAGACAGCTTTCATTTTCTGTTTACGTTTTCAGAGAGCTTTCTCATGCATGCTTTGGTTCTTGAAACCAATCAGTGAACTTCCCAAGAAAGCCCCAGTAGCTTGTTTGACCCCTAGTGCTCCTGCCGGGTAGTGCAAGTGTGTTCAGGAAATGAATTCAAGTAATGTACCCTGGCGTGTGGAGGTTTACGAGACCCAGCAGTGAGCTGAGGGTCAGTCTGGTGTCGCATCACAGGGAGTGGCCCTGGCTCATGTTTCCTCGATTAAACACCTGGAAGACTAGCGCAGCTCTCAGGAAACCCTGAAGTTAGGCATTATTTGTTAATTGGGATTAATAAGAATGGTCAAACCAAAGCTAGAGAGAGATTTCTATTAGGATGCTAATAAGACAGTTTTAATAATTAGATCAGAAGGAGCATCTCTCAAGTTGTGTGAGCAGACTGTTGGGGGGAAATACATCTTGCTTTAATTGTGCTGTGCTGTGTGCCAGGCACTGTGCTGGGCTCTTTAATCTTCCCCATACCATCAGGAAGTAGAAATGACTGTTCCTATCAACAAGTGATTATTCCTCATCATAAGCTAGTAAATGATGAAGCCTAGATTTGCACATAAGTCATTTTGGCCTCAAAGCCTGTATTGCTTTTATTACTTTCTCAGGTTTTTCAGGTACAGTCAATTTCAGAAAGAAAATGTCTCAGTTGTTTCCTTAATTCCATATATGTCTGCAACAGAGAATGGTAAGAATTAGTGACCTAGGAAGCAGCTAATGTTTTATTAAAGCATGGATCCTCATCTGGAAAGAGTGTAATAAATGAAACAGGAAGCCTAGAAATGAAGAGTAAGGAGACTTCACCACAAGCCACAGATTTCAGAAAAATTATGCAATGCAGGCTGGAGGTAGCCGAGAGTGAACTCCAGAGAAGTCTCTAGACTGAAAGAAAATTGGGAGAGTAAAGCAGAATTCTTTTGGTTTCTAAGACAGGTATGAATAGATTGGTAGAATTAAGTTGTAAAAGATAATGCTCTACTATTTGCTGAAGTCCGTTTCATTAAAATGACGTTCAGGGTATAGAGAGGTGGAGGGAACCCGCAAAGAGCAAAGTTTTTGTTTCCTTTTTAGTGGGAAAGTGAAACAAATTAAGAACCATTACTAAGTGAGAATGAATGAAAAGTTGAGTAGAAAGGATGGTAAGGGTTAAGGCAGGAAAACGGGAGATGTTTAAAAGTACTGGGGACTGAAATACATGTTCATCCTTTTAAACAGGTCATACTCCAGATTTCAAGCTTGTATCCTTCAGGGACAGCTGACACTTTTTATATAAGTTGTCTGCCGAGAAAGAGAGCTGAGAGGCTATGATTACTGTCATTAAGTGGGTGGCTTTAGTCCTTTCTGCTAGACCCGTATTTCCTAGACTATTGGAAAGTTGGAATGAAAACCTCCTGATGTGACTCTGCTCTAGGAATATGTTACAGTTGCTTCCATTCAATCTGTCCTTGAATAGCTTTCTAGTTATTCTAGTTTTGTTTTGTTTTGTTTTTTAACTTTTCTCCTTGTAACCTCAGTAGTGCCTGTTCAAAAGTTAAGCAAACCATATATAATAATGTGATGCCTGCGAATTCTAACTTGCGATGGGATCCGGACTTCATGATGGATTTTATTGAGAATCCTTCAGCTCGTAGCATCAATTACTCAATGCTGGGCAAGATCCTCAGTGACAACGCAGCCAATCGCTACAGCTTCGTCTGTAATACGCTCATGAATGTATGTATGGGCCATCAGGATGCTGGAAGGTGAGCTGGGTTACCCAGAAATTCACATCTAACCACCTAGTCATTGCCTTGGTATTACTTTTAAATAAACGTCGTTAGTAATTGCCTGGGCTAACATTTGGATGTTGTTTGCTTTTTGTTCCCCCCATTTATTCCTGAATTTATCTCTGCTTTATACTCTGATTTCCTTAGCCTGACAGGCTATTCTGGCTGAATACTCTGGCATGAGATGCTTTGGATATAAATTATAACTTATATATCCACTTAAAAAAACATATAATAAAAATACAAACGAAAAAGACCTCCATCAGGGGTGCCTGGGTGGCTCAGTGGGTTTGGGCTTGATTCAGCTCAAGTCATGATCTCAGGGTTGTGGGATTGAGCCCCTCCTCGGGTCCATGCACAGGGTGGAGCCTGCTTGAGAATCTTTCCCTCCCCCTCCCCCTGCTCACTGAAGGAAGGAAGGAAGGGAGGGAGGGAAGGAAGGAAAGAAAAAAAGGAAAAGGAAAGAAGAAAAGCCTTTTAAAAATACCTCTATTTTAAAACACTATATTTTGGCATACCTAAAATACATTGTGTCTTTAATTGTTTCGATGCCCCTAAAAATGTAAATTTGTAAGTCTGATTTGTTCTAAGAGCAAAAATATGTTAATTGGCATCTGTACTGATTTTGCTCAACAACATTAAATATTAGAAAACATTTGAAACCACTTGATTTTATCTTTGGTTCCAGGTTCTACCAGGTTATTTAACAAGTGGGTATTTAATAAATCTTTGCATCTTAGAAATGAATGACTTTGATGGTAGTGAGGTATGTGTTCATTAAGTATATCATCTGTCCCTGTTTCTCTCATTACTTTCTATGTGTTCTTTTTCTTGTCCCAGGATTAACGACATTGCCAATTTCTCCTCGGAGCTGACAGCTTGCTGCACTGTTCTTAGTTCAGAATGGCTGGGAGTTCTGAAGGCTCTTTGTTGTTCTTCAAATCATGTGTGGGGGTTTAATGATGTACTTTGCACTGTAGATGTAAGTTTCTTTTTTCATTTAAAACTCATCTGTGCGGGCGCCTGGGTGGCTCAGTGGGTTAAAGCCTCTGCTTTCGGCTCAGGTCATGATCTCAGCATCCTGGGATCGAGGCCCACATCGGGCTCTCTGCTCAGCAGGGAGCCTGCTTCCTCCTCTCTCTCTCTCTCTGCCTGCCTCTCTGCCTACTTGTGATCTCTCTATGTCAAATAAATAAATAAAATCTTTAAAAAAAAAAAATAAAATAAAAAAAAATAAAACTCATCTGTGCAATTAAATATTTAGTTAGTAATTCTTTTTAATTGACTTAACTCTTACCTGAAATGTATTTTTTCTTTCTCTGGCCAAAAGCACCAAACAAGAATGCAGTTGCCAACGATTACATAAATTAAAAAAAAAAAATCAAAATAAATACAATAGCTTAATCTACAGCAGAGATGCCAAGAGTTTCCCTCTTTGTTAGCTGAGATTTCTTATATAAGTGTGTTCTCTTCAGAGTTGTTGGTTCATATTGTTTACCAAGTGCCTTGAGCTCCTCATGGTACAAGACATAATTTACCTAAAGCAGTTTACATTTTGAAGGGAACCAGTTTGTTTTGTAATGATCAAGCTACATTCTAGGAATAGTGCTTTCACTGTGTTGCCTAAGAATGTCCAGGCCCAGATTCATTGGCGTGTTCAGTCTTTCTTAGTGATTGTGTCTGGAAGTTGATGAAGAGATCCCTGGTATATATCACTGATTTCTTTTACATGTCCTGTTATATCCATGACATGTAAATTTTTAAAAAATCTGTCATGACCCTCTGTTTTTCCTATCACTTCTTGAAGTGATCGTGTTATATGTAGGTGTGTCTTCTGTGTAGAAGACATTTATATTTTACAAACCACCTCCACCTTCCAGTTAGAGGTTTATTTTCTAGTTCTGGTATCTCAGGACTAGGTAGATAATTCTGCTCCATTCTGTTAGGTACTACATATCTATATCTATGTATCTACATATCTATATATATATATAGAAACTCATATCTGTTACCCGCTTTTCCAGACAGAAGAGATCCCAACTTTTATCTTAAACATAATTCCTTAACCTCTTGGTTGTTTTCTGTTATACTTTATCTCCGCTTTGTTCCTTCCTCTGCAAAATGGGGATTAATAATAGTATGAGCCTCATGATGGTGTGCTATTAAGTCAGGTGATTTTTGTAAATCACTAACCATAGTTATTGGCGTATAGTACAACTTAATATGAAGGCCGCTATTATGACTGTTTTGTTATTCTCTTCCAAAGTCTTGAGGTCTGTGTAGGTAGAGGTTTCATTCTGAATGCAATAATTTTCCTTCTTTTTTTTCAGAGTCTCTCTCCTCCTCTCTCTTTCACTTTCAAGTTTAGGAGTCAGTTGGAAATTTCTTTGTTTCAAAACTAATTTAATTATGTTATAGAATCATTCGTAGTTATCCCTGAAGAAAATTCTAATAAAACATTAATAGGGCTTATTTATCAATTAGAGGAACTTCCTTGATTTTCCCTTGTTCCCTAATGATCTTACCCTTAAATGACAGATGATGCTGCATTCTGCTAAAAACTTTTATTTATGCCATCTTTTAGGAATTTCTTGATTTTGTTTTTGTTTTGTTCAGTCACATGTACTCCAGGTAAAACTCAGTATGTCCTGATAGTATTGGGATGTAGGTAAACCTCATTCTTTGTCTTAGAAATAGTCCTTAGAGGATGATAAGCCCGGCATGTTATCATTTCACTCTATTGGGTCATTTGGGGATTTGAGATCTTACTGGTATTGCCTACATTCTCTTAGCTATTAATCTTAGATGTTACCTGAAAGGGTGTTAGGTATTAAAACATGTCAATGTTTTTCTTGAAGGTGAGTGACCTTTCATTCCATGATTCATTAGCTACTTTCATTGCTATTCTGATAGCACGACAGTGTTTCTCCCTGGAGGACGTCGTGCAGCACGTGGCACTTCCCTCTCTCCTAGCAGCAGGTACGGCACATCTGGCGTGGCCCTTGTTATTTGATGGCTGTCTTGGGGGGGTTTCTGGCTAGGAGAACTACTCTCGAAGGGTCCGTGCGTGGGCGGTGGTGTGGCGTTGAGGTAAAGGTTGTAGACTTGGCAGTGTTGTTCTACACAAAGTCAAATGGATCCCTATGGAAAAGGTGGTTTTTAAGGAGGCCCTCTGGTTTCCCAAAAAAGCATAGCTTACTGCCTTCCTTCTTACTTGTAGGAGCATTTATATTTAAATCATTCCAGAAAAGTTAGCTTAATAGAAAAGCTGAAGACATGTCCTTGAGTAAATGAGAAAACATGCTTTTAAAATCTCTCATAGCTTGTGGAGACGCCGATGCTGAGCCTGGGGCGAGGATGACATGCCGACTCCTGCTTCATCTCTTCCGAGCCCCCCAGGCCTGCTTATTACCTCAGGCAACTGGTGAGCTGACAGCTGAAAAACCCCTGATGATGTTTTCCTTCGGAGATGTAGATGCTAAAATGAGCAAGTAGGCTGTCCATTCTGTCATTTCCTCCCTGATTTTGGTGAGCTTGCTGGGCAGGTGAGGTAGGAGGGCCGTAATGCCATGGAGTGGGCTGTCAGCACCTTCTGTTTATGCGGTGTCAGGGTGTATTGAGAAACTCAAACCGGGAGTTACTAAACAATAAAAATACTTGGGCTCTTAGGCCAAGCCATGCTGGTGGGCAGCTTGATCCTCTCATACATAGTATGTATGTAGGTTATGAGCCACATCATAGCAGCTTAGGGCAATGATGATTCATTTATTCTTTTACTAAGGTGTAACAGGAATAAGGAAGAATTCTAGGGGTGTTATTGAAGTGCGTTTCTAAAGATCATTTCTCTACAGGTGTGTGTGTGTGTGAGAGAGAGAGAGAGAATCCACATTTATAGACAAAAGTTCTTAATTTTTGATACATCTCTCTAAGGAACAAAGACATTGTTTTAACAATTAGAAAGAAAAGGTTAAGAAAGGAATACAGACAGTATTTCTTAGTGGATCCATGAAGCATTGATTAAAGCTAGCTGATGGCAGTTAAGGACCCCCGGTCTAACAGTAAAAGGCTCTGCTGATTGTAAGTGGTTAGAAGAGATTGCTAATGGTGGTGATGAGACCATTAAAGGTTTGCTGTTGTTCTCGTAGGCAAACCTTTCCCTGGAATAAGATCATCTTGTGATAGACACCTCTTAGCCGCTGCTCACAACAGCATTGAAGTGGGAGCCGTGTTTGCCGTCTTAAAGGCAATTATGATGCTTGGTAAGATTATCCTGGCACTAAACTTGGTTAATAACCAGAAACAGAGGAAAAATAATTTGTATTCAGGTTCAACTCTAATTCCTATTACTAGGAAAACATGACTTGGTTTGGTTTTGTTCTCCTGGCAAAATTAGTTGGCTTCTATTAAGCTCCTTACCTACAATTCTGGGGAAATTTAAATATAGTACTTTTTTTTTTAATGGCATTTTAACTATAGGATATTTCGTTTTGTTATAATGTAGATTCTCAGACCCACAGAGTGGTTTTGTTTTTATTTGCTGGCATAAGTCATACTTTCTGATGGACACAGTGATCTAACCAAAGGTTTAAATTTTATGTTATATATTAGGAGCATGACACCAGAAAACTTGGGTTTTAATTTTAGTGTTTTTGCTTCTGTTGTGACCCTGAACAGGTATATAAGCTTCTGACTTAGGTTTTTCATGAATTAGGTAATAATTGCAATGATGTTGATATTATTGATAAATCAATATTAGTTATCAGAATTTTAAAAAATTTAATCCATAATGTCCAAGATGTCCTTTATACTCCTGTTGGCATATATATTCCTGCAGTAATAGTACTGCATTTTCTGTTTGTTGATAGTATAATGTTTTAAGACATTTTTATTCTATAAATTATTCAAGATTTGAAGAGTAGGATGTCTTGAGTCCAGACTGCCTAATTCCCACTGGGGACCCTGTGTTGGCCTGGACTAAATAAAAGTTCTCTCTTATGTTCTAAAGGAGCTCTCTTTGATTAGAATAGAAACTACTGAGTAGGTAGGAAATGTTTTAGAGGAGTCTTCAAAAACATTGTATTTTATACTCCTATTTGAATGTTATTTGTTGACAAGGGTAATAAGATTTTCATTAAAAAATTATTAAAAGTTCACCTTAAGAAAAGAGTATATATACACACATGTATTTACATCTGGTTTCTAATTTTTGCAGTAGTGTAAGGTTAAAGGTTGGAGAAAACCTATGTATACATTCATTTTATATATATATAAAAGAGATGCCCTTTGAAAATGCCCATAAATTTACAGTAAAAAGGAAAGGTAGAACCACATGGATGGTCATAGCCTCTCTTCTGAGCTTAGGAGCTTGTATTATTATACAACCAACATTAAATGCTCATTTCAGTAAGTAAAATTTCTCTTTTCTAATGATGTTTGAAAAGAAAATGGCCAGTCTGCTTAAGAAATAAATGTAGGGACCATGAAGTCAGGGACTTTCTTTTTTTTTCTTTTTTTTTTTTACTGTGGTATCTCTAATGCCCATCAGATAAACTAGACGGTAGATTTTGAAATAGTAACTTTTTAACAAACTGATGTTGGAAGTGTGGCTACAGAAGGGAATACAGTCATTGAATGGCGGAAAACAAGATGAGTGTCATTTAGGCACTTACCCCTTCATTTGGAGGACTGGTCCAGTTCCAACTAAAATTTGCCAGACTCTTTAGAGTCAAAGAGTCGTATTTTAATATCCATGCGTAATAACCAGTTCATTTATCTTTGGTTGGCTTTCCTCGACCTTTTTAATTCACCTCAGTTCTTGGTAGATAGAGAATGCTTCAAGTCTGAGAAGTCAGAATTAGGTCATTTGGATATCAGCAGGGCCTTGGAGTAGGTAGTCGCTGAAACCTCTTTTTTATTCGTTCTATTATTTGTGCAATTACAGAAGGTTCTGGCACAGTCTCCTTTACCTTCTCTGTCATCCTACCATCTAAACTAAATTAGAACCTGAATGAGGATTTCTTAGGTGGAGGTGTTTATTTCTCTGATTTTGTTTTTACACCCGTTTTGATTTCTCTACCTCACCTTGTCCTTACCAATGTTTTCTCAAGTCTTGTCCACCAGGATCTATTTTGAATTTGGGAGATAAAACTGTTCTATAGAAATTGGTTTTTAATTTATGTAGTAGTTTTAACTTAAGGTGTAGAAATAGTTGTTTATGTCCCCAGAGGTGGGGAGAAAGTATGCTAAATTTTGATACATATCTTTCAGCCCCCAAGGAGCTCTGTTGAATTAAATAAACTCTTGTGGGTGAAATGAAATTGGTACTTTTTTCTATTGTGTCTTTTAATGAGGAATGTATGATAATATATAATATACTGTTGACTTGAAAAGTATTGTTTATTCTTCCCCTCCACTTAAAATTTTATAAATAAATACTCACTAATCCATTCTGATTTTTCAAATTTTCCAGCAGAGTCAAAACTTTTTCTTGGTTGACCTGTGGGTTTTAAAAGGCTTTTTGCACTGACCTGGGCTTGGTTTTACTCAGAGTGGGCAGTGAGGGGCCTCATTTAAACTCATTTGTTGGTTCCAAGAAATTTTCTTGTTCAAGGGTGAACAGGCAAAAGTTTAGAGGCTCTGTTGTCATTTGGCAGTCTTTATTATCAAATTATATTCTCTCACTTTTAAAATATGATAGTGATTTGTCTTTCACAGCTGGAGAGGATTTCTTATTTCCAGCTATTAGGACATTCTGCTCCCAAGAACTTGATTGTGAGGGAAATCCTTTCCTTAGTTTCATTTGACTCAGTATATTAGAGATTGATCTGCTGAGGTTTTCTAATTTGGATGTTTACAGAGACGAAAGTGAGAGACTTGGGTTATTCAGTGAATGCCCTATGTTTTAGGGCTTCCTTAGTATGCATTGCCCTTTTCCATTCCCAGGGAAATAAATCTCTCTTGTCAAGAAGTTGATAGTAAGGTGGGCTAAGGCAAAAGTTTTCTCTTGACCTATGGATAGAAAATAAGTCATTGTAAGAGAAGAAATGGAAAAGGGACATCTAGAAGGGTGAGTAACCCATTTTTTCCTTGTCTATAAGTGAAATGAATTTGAATATTGAATACATTTGTGCTTGAAATATTGGTGAAATCAATGTACTCTTATTATTAAGTATGATTCGTAATGGCCTTTCCAAGTTCAGTGAACACATACTTGATTCTGTAAACAAAATAAGGAGTAAGTCTTGTATATGCTTTTTTCCCCCCATGTCCAGTGAAACTTCTCTGGGTTCTTGAATTATCCTCTTGATCCATTCTCTCTCTTGCTGAACAACGGGCTGTGCCGTAATGGTGCCATTCACATATTTTAAATCCCTGAAGGCTTGCTTCATTTACTTCTCAAGGATTTGGCAATATTTTGAACTTCCGTGATTTTGCTTTTGTGGTTCTATTATTTAGGAGATGCCAAAATTGGCAATAACAATGTCAGCTCTTTAAAGAATGATGACTTCACCATGAGGGGTTTACGACGTGATGGGAATGCCGATGATATCTGGACTGCCTCACAAAATTCAAAATCCTGTGGGAAAAGCATTTCCATAGAAACTGCCAATCTAAGAGAATATGCCAGATATGTACTGAGGACTATCTGTCAACAGGTACTTTTCAGGTTTAATTTGGCTTTAACTTTGACTATATAATTGTTCTTATGAAAGAAATGCTCACTGTTATAGGAAACTTGCACCTCACGGTTCCTTTTCTTCCTACTAACTTTATTTGGAAATAAATTCGAATTTGTTGAGAAGTTGCAATAATAAAGAACTCTAGTGTATATGCCCTTTATGCAGTTTCACCAGTTTTTTACATTTTGCCACACTCCTTTATGATTCTATTTGTGTGTGAATGTGGATGCATATACTTTTTAATTTTTTGCTGAAGCTTTTGAAAGTAGATGGCATACATTATGAATCTTTACTTTTTAATACTTTAGTGTTTACTTATTAACGTGATCAAATGCAGTTATCAAAAATCAAGAAATTTAGCCTTGGTACAGTAATTTTTTCTCACCTTGCAGCCAGATTCAGTTTTATCGGTTATCCCAAAACTGTTGGTTTTGTCTGAGATTTCCCATAGATTAGTGTCATATTATGCAACCTTGGCCAAGATGCTATAGAAGTAATATTGTGTTCTTCTAGGGTAGTCACTCCTGAAGGCACATGATATCCATTCGCACCTCAGTGGCCGCGATCATTTTGATGAAAGTGTACGGTTTCAAGATTTCGCAGTTGTATCCTTATCTTTTTTCCCCTTGTAATCAGTAAGCAGTCTTTGGAGAGACATTTTGAGACAGTGCAGATATCCTGCTCCTCATCAAACTCCACCAATACTGCATTCATTTTGATTCTTGTTCAAACTAATCTTTATATGAGGATTGCAAAATGGTGATTGTTTCTTCCCTCTACAGTTAGTAATTTGAATTGTATTCTCAGGCAAGCCGACCCTTATTAATACTTTTTCCTTTATTCTTATTTATTTATTATCCATGTGGATTATAATATACTATCCTTAGTTAATTTCATTTTCATATTGTCTCAGATTTGTCTAGTGGGAACCTTTTCATCCTGGCTTTTAAGTTATTTTGACAAGTTTCCATCCCCCCTTTTTTCCCCCTAGTATTTTCTTAGTTCCTGGCCCACCTTGTGCTTTCCTTATTCCAAACCCACAATTACTCATTCCTCCAAGGAACTCTGGTTCTAGTTAGTAGAGGATGGTATTTAGAAACCAAGATAGAGGCACTGTGGTGCACATTACTGTGGGCAGTGGGGGTTTGTTGCTTTGAAGCCCTTTCAGCATGTAGAGGTAGGAAAAAATACATCCGTATATATAAATGTGTGTGTATATTCATGAGTTCAAACTGGTATGTCCACTTCAGTTAACACCACTTAGCTCTTCTTTGCATTCCCCCATTCCAAATTAATATTGTCTTCCACAGCAAGAACCCTGGCTCCCAGTAACATCAACCATTTACTTAATTCCATGCTACATCTGCAATAATTTTCAGAATTGCTACACCTATACCACTAGGAAAAAATGGAAAGGAATTGAACATTTGTTTATAATTCTTTTTTCCCTAAAGGCTTATAGTATTGTGTTAAAAATCTTTTTGAACTTTCTCCTTTAGGATGGAGGTTATCCATGTGAAATAGAATTGATTTTGTTTGTTTTTCTTTGCATTCAGTTGAGATTCCCTTTTTCTTCCTCCCCACCTCAGCTCTGCTTTAGACTCTCATGCTTCTACAAGTCAACTGCACAAAAACGTGTACTGAGAGATGTGTTCTCTGTCCCCTGTCTCTTCCATCCTGTGTTTTTTCCTGCCCTTGGTGATCAATTTCATTATTTTTTTATTTATCTTCCTTATTTTTCTTTTAATTTCTCTTATAAAAAAAGAAAACATGGCATACCATATATACAGTTCTCTATTTTGATGGAAACATTATATTAACAGGGACATTAATTTATTAGAACATATTGTAAGTATGGTAAAAGTTTGTGAAATGTTCATACAGATAATGAGATGCAGTTGTGTATTGTTTCCCAACCAGAAGCACCAAGGATCAAACAATTTTAATCCCTGAAAAATATTACTGATGTCTGGGTCCCACCATCAGATATTTACTCGATGGGGCCTGGGCATTGGTATTTTAGCAAGCTCCCCCGGTGACTTTAATAGTTACTCAGCATTGGGCTCCTGGTGTTGTTGAGAACCAGGCCACATCTCAAACAGATCTGGGTTCAAATTGGGCTCTGTTAGTGATTTCTTCTGTAGTATAGGAGTTTGCAGTGATATAAGGTGAAAGGGATTTAAATTGGTAAAATCTCTCTGGAGGACAATTAGCTCTATCTATCAATAGTCTTAAATTCTGGTGTACTTCCTGACCCAATAATTGTGCTTTCATGAAATTATCCTAAGAAAATAATTGTTAGAAAGTAGATGTGCACAAATATTTATAATAGTAGGATTTATAATATAAAAAATGAAAACAGTTTTCTAAATGTTTTACTCTGTTCTTTCTATTCAGTATAGTAAGTGTTACATAAAAATGAAGACATGTACTAATACAGAATCATTACCATTATATGCAAATATTTTCTTTAATTTCTTTAGCTTTCTTTTCTTTTCTTTTTGCATACTTGTTTCTCAAACTTTTATAACCAAGGTCCCACTTTGTATTTTTAGGAAGTCAAAATACCAGGAATTTTGTCTTCAAAATTTTTCCCACCTACTTTTTTCATGCAATTTTTTAATTGGAAGATTTCTGTCTGCTTTGTATTCCATTGTGCACCACAATTTAGTGCATATTACATTCACGTATAGAAAGCCTCTGCCTGTCAATTTAATAGCCGTTTTTTTGTTTCGTTTTGTTTTGTTTTTTAGGAATGGGTGGGAGAACATTGCTTAAAAGAACCTGAAAGATTATGCACAGACAAAGAGCTTATTTTGGACCCTGTGCTTTCAAATATGCAAGCACAGAAATTATTGCAGCTTATCTGTTATCCTCATGGTATTAAAGAATGTACCGAGGGCGACAACTTGCAAAGACAGCACATTAAGCGTATTCTTCAGGTGAGTGATTAGAGTCTAAAGATTGTGTTTCCGTCATGTAACACTTTTCTCTTTCTTTCTTTCTTTCTTTTTTTTTTTTTTTTTTNCCTTTTTTTTTTTTTTTTTTTTTTTTTTTTTTTTTTTTTTTTTTTTTGCTAAGTACTAACTATTTCTCAGCTTCAATTCTGATTTTTATTCTCCCATTTTTTCTGTGCAATTGCCTCACTTCATTGCTAGGTAAATATAGATACTGGAGATGCTATACAATCATAGTATAAACATTGATATTTTAAGTCTGCTGTATTTAGATGAGACATAAACTTTCTGGAGGGATGATAGCCTTAAATATATTATTCAAAAAGTATTGAAATTATTTTGGAATGGGATTGCTTAGATAAATAGATATTGAGAAAAGAAGTCCTTGTTTTATTTCCAGTGCCTGGCTGAGTGTGCATTATTTTCACTTCATTTCATTTACTTTAAAGATTTTATTTATTTGAGAGAGTGTGTGAGTGAGCAAGAGAGAGCACACAAACAGGGGAAGGGGCAAAAGGAGAGGGAGAAACAGACTCCCACCAAGCAGGGAGCCCAATTTGGGGCTCTATCCTAGGACACTATGATCATGACCTGGGCCCAAGGCAGATGCTTCACTGACTGAGCCACCTAGGCACCACAGATGTCCATTATATTAAATATTCTTTTTTTAAAATTTCTTCGTGTCTACAGTGAATGTATATAATGGACCTGGAGCCTTTGGATCTCTACAGATTCCATTATTCTGTATGATTATTCTGTTCTTTCTTGAGAGAGGGAATACTGCCAGGAATTATTATATTTTAAGACAGTATCCTTAATGCGTTAATTCTTTCCATTTTCCCCAGAATCTTGAGCAGTGGACACTAAGGCAGTCCTGGCTAGAACTTCAGTTAATGATCAAACAGTGCTTGAAGGACCCTGTGAGTATATATTGGAAGCATGTGTTGTGTATACAAAATTTTAAGAACAGCAAGAACGCGTTGATGTTGGAGGATGAAGTAAAACATATGCATGCTAGTTTTCTTCTGTGTAACTTCAGGGCTCTGGTTCAGTGGCTGAAATGAACAACTTACTGGACAACATTGCAAAGGCAACAATAGAAGTATTCCAGCAGTCTGCTGATTTGAACAATAATTCTTCTAATTCTGGCATGGGCCTCTTCAACCCAAATGGAATTGGAAATACTGATACAAGTAGCACAAGGCAGAATGGAATAAAGACATTTCTAAGGTATTTTCTGTAGTTTGATTGGGCTGTGATTACTTTTTCACATGTAATGGTATATTTTTACTTGCATGATGCAGTTACTTTTCATAAAGCTGCAGGAATATGAAATTATTTGTGTCATTTATCATTATTTAATAATTTTTTAAAGGGCACGATGATGAATGATGCCTTTTAACACATCCAGATTCCTTGGAACTACATATGACATGCGGAAGGGATTAATTTCTTCATTGTCTCTTTAAGCCTACTCTGTTCCATAGAATTTATTTTATAGGAAACACTTTTTCTGCCATCTTTATTAATTGACAGTGTTGCACAAATGATAATTGTGATAAGCAGATTGATTTGTATTTAATCATTTGGGTTTAAAGTATAACTAGTGAATTTTAACACCTTAAATATTGGTTATTAATATGCTTAAACATCATCAGAACATTTCATATCTTAACCATGACAATAAAGTGTGTTGCTTATTGTGCAAAAGGACTGTTGCTAATTAGAGAGCTAGAATCATAGAAGAAGACTTGCATAGATTTAAAAAGTTTAGTGATAGTATTCTCCCGGAACCCCACGTTTTATTGCTTTCCATAGCAAGAGTGGAAAAGTGTATTCAACTATCCGGTATTTGGCAAGAGGAAAGATAGTACAGAGATAAAAGGGAAAATTTTGGATAATTGGTGTTTCTTATTCATGAAGGTTTTGCTCTGGAGTTTCTGTTATAACTGTGAGAGCAAAGGAAGAGACAGCTCCTTGGGTATAACACCTATTTCTGATTTTAGTTCCTCTGAACGCAGGGGTGTGTGGCTGGTGGCCCCCCTAATTGCCAGGCTGCCGACCTCTGTGCAAGGAAGGGTACTAAAAGCTGCCGGAGAGGAGCTGGAGAAGGGACAGCACTTGGGCTCCTCTTCAAAAAAGGAAAGAGACAGACAAAAACAGAAAAGGTACGGCTGCAAGGTGTGTCTCTGTGTGAGGGCTTAAGGAATGATTGAGAACAAGTAACATCTTGCAGACATACATGGTGGCTATACCCAGAGTGCACTGAAATTACATTTTTAAGTGGAAATGAAAATACTCTGTTAGGTAAACCTCTGATCCTAGAAAGTTCCTGGCTAAACATAATACACCAGTTCGTTCTGCCTGTTACCCAAATCACTGCTGAGCCATTAAAAACACCAACTTCTTACTCTCATTTTAGACCTGTTGAAGCAGATCTGGATATCCATTTAGTCCCTATAGTCTACATTTAATTACTTTTCATTCTTTTAATTATTTATGTTTAAAGTACATAGAATTATTTATCATTCTGTTCTCTTGGACCCTAAGATAGTAATATTTGTAACATTTAGGGCTCTTGTTCTAGACTAAATGCTAAAATTTATAAGCCACTAAGTTTAATCTTTTCTTCATTTATTTTAGGCCCTAGAAAAGGTTTCAAATAAATTTGCAATCTGACTCTTTCTTCGAAAGAACAGAGCTGCTGTCTAATGTGAAAATATGAATTTAGCACCCCAGGAGTAAAGGGAAATAATGAAGATTTCTTCCATTTAAGAAAAAAAGAAAAACAACACAAAAAAACAAAGCTCTGAACATGTGTAGTTCTTATCCCTAATGAATATTTTAGTAGCTACCATTTATTGAGTCCTTATGAAATGCCATTGTATAAAACTCATCGCATACATACGTGAACTTTTAAATTATCACAGCACCTCATATGTGGTGGGTGCTGTCATTATACCTTTCTTAAGATGAAGGAAGGGAGGCACAGAAAAGTTAATTTCGCAGGGACATATGGCTAAGGAGTTGTAAATCTGGAGTTTAAACCCAAGTGGTCTGCCTCCTGAGACCATGCTCTTTAACTGAAGTGCATTTTGGTAGAGACCTAGTTTTACATGTATTTTATTACCTGGTTGTTTGGCATCACCTTTACGAGGGTCAATCAACCAACCAGATGACTCCCATTTTAATTCTGGAAGTTAATTTGCTATTGGGTGGTTGCATCTGCACCTATGCGTATTATCCCCAGGGGGGTGGATTCAGATGGTATTGCAAAGTTTGAAGAGGACTCTTCCCAAGTCAGTCTCTCCCAGTTCTGCTGTTAGAAGCACATTAAAATATTTGGGTCTCAATCTCCTTTTAAGAATTTGTTTTCCAACATAGCACTTAGCTTGTCAATATGATTTGTTAGTTCTCCAATAATTGAAGAAATGTTAATAAAGTGACAATTTAGATTTTTTGTTGCTGTTGTTCAAATGCCTTAACCCCTCTTAAGACGAGGGGATATGGTGGGTCACTAACATGCTCACTGCTTTTGGATCCTCAGGACCTAGGTGTGATCTTACTTCTCTCAGTACCCACCCCATTTGGTCTTAAGAAATGTGCTAAAAAGTAACACACGCACAACAATCATATGGGCCTGTTTCCTTGGCTCTACGACAGTAGCTTGGTGTGACAGAAATTTTTAAATTTTTCACTTTGTGTCTAAAGTGATATTCCTGCTGATGTGCATCTTTCAGTTCAGCTTACTGATAAAATAGAAATGCTCTTCTCACTGCACTCCCCCAACATGGTCCTGCAGTGTGAATTTATGCTAGTTTGGGAATGCCTTCAAGGGCAAGAGAGCATATTAAATTATTTAGCAGCATCACAGTGGCTTTTAATCTTATTAGTAGAGCTATGATTTAACTTTTCAAGTAGGCTTTGGCTATTTACTACTCCCTTCCCTTTGCTAGTAGTAAAATAAATAAGAGCCAATAACCCAAGGGCAGGAGATCTATGTTGCAGAGGAAGTAATCCATCCTTTCTAACTAGATCTGCTGTTACTACTTCCTTTGTAGTATGTCTCTTTTGAGTCAACAACCTTTCCTCTCACTGGTCCTTACCTGCCTAAAGGGACAAGATGAACAACGGGAAGGCCTCCTAACATCTCTTCAGAATCAAGTTAATCAGGTAAAGTATACTAGAATATTAAGGCAGGCAAGTATTTTTCTAGTGGCATTCATTTGTTTTCTGATCAAATACCGAGATTAAACTAATAAGATGACAACATATTTTGATTAGATGCAAGGAGACACAATCCATCCCTATTCTCCTACCTGGTATTCTAGGCACCACAAGATTCACAGTTTTGTAACAGCAATTATGCATTGGATAAATGTGTCCTAAAAAAAACGTTTTATACGTTGCATGCAACTTTGACATATCTGCTCCTCTCCTGACCCTGCGTTGTGGGAGAGGTCCTAAAGCAAGGTGTCTTGCAGCCATGGCACTACCACAGGGGAACCTCTCTCTCGCTTCTCCAGGTTGGCCCCTACCTATCTGGAGGGTCTCAGCTTGAGCTCTCTTGGTTCAGAAACTCGTTTTATTTTCCTGCCAGAGCCAGACCAATCCCAGTCAAGTGCAAAGTACTAATTTCAAAATCAGAAGGCATATTCATTCATGTACAAAGAATTTGAATTTTGGCTTTCCACCAACCACAGTTCTCCTGGTCACTCTTTGGGACATTTGCATTCTGTGTACTTCAAGGAAGCCGGATGATGAAACTAGAAATTGGAAAGTGTGGAATTGAGCAAAATAGGTAGATTGGTCATATGGAATGTTTTATCCTGCTACAGAGCCAAATGGAACCCTCCTATGGCCCTCTGTTTCTAGGACATCATGTCTTTCTCACAGATGATACCAGGTGAATGTGAACAAGGCTTCTTGACTCATTTGATCCTCTCGTCATCTCCTGCCTTTTAGATCTAAGAGATCTGTCCTTTGCACAGCAGCCAAAGTGATCCTTCTAAAATGTAAATCACCTGTTACTCTGGTGTCCAAGATACTCCAGTGTTTCTTACTATGCCTAGAATAAAAATTCAAAGTCCAGGCTTATTGAGCCCTACATGATTTGGCACTGGCTCCCACTTCTGCCTTATTTCCTACCAGTCATGCCTTGCTTACTCCATTCTTCACACTGACCCCATTGCTATCTTTTTTTTAAGAGCAAGCAAGCATGATTGGGGTCAAGGGCAGAGGAGCAGAGAGAGGGAGAGAAGCAGACTCCTTACTGAGCACAGAGCCAAAGGCTAGGCTCCATCCCATGACCCTGAGATCATGACCTGAGCTGAAATCAAGAGTCAGATGCTTAACTGACTTGAGCCCCCCCGCCCCCGAGGCGCCCCGCTCTCCTTTGAACTTGGCAAGCAGATTTTCATTGCAGCGCCATTACATCTCTTTTTCTTTTTATATGGAAGGCTTTCTGCCCAGATAATAGCAGAGTTGCTCCCTCATTTCATCAGGTCTGTGCTCAGGTGTCACCTCCTCATGGAGGCCCTCCCTGATCGTTTTCCAAAAATAGGACCACAGTCATTCTGTATCCCCTTGCCCTGGCTCATGCAACTTGTTACATTTGACTTATTTTTACTTGTCCTTTTGATAGAATGAAAGCTCCAATACAGCTTCGTGTTTACTGTCTTGGACCCTCAAGTCAGACTTGAGAGAGGACTCTGTATCGATGAGATTTTAAGAAATGCTCTCCTCTCATCATGCCGTATATACTTACAGCTCATCTGTGGGGCAGGGTTACTTCCACATGTGACTCATTTTGACTTGTAGGATGATTCTCAGTAGTTACATATTTCAGAGCATGCCAGAGGGGGAGGAACTTTGCCCTTGCCATCTGATTCTAGGGTGTGCCCACTTGTGGTTTGCCTTTCCTAAGCAAGCCTTCCCTTTTCTAACTTTAGTCTGAATCAGTGAAAGCACTCACTTTGTAGAACAATACACCACTTGACTGATGTCAAAGTTGTCATATTTTTCAAAATAGTATGCACATTCTTCATCAGTGAAGACAGGAGTGTAAGACAGCAAGCCCCCCCTTCAATAAAACATCAAATAATACATTTGCTAGGGTTCATAGAAGGTCCCTAGAAATGTAACACAGAACTGATATAAAATGTATTCAATATTTATCTTAATAAGACCAGTGAAATAACATATTTAAAAAATAATCTTTTTTGTTTGTTAATCTTCATCTTCCTTTAAAGCATTGTTTAAGACTTAATGGATTGTAAATAGATAAGAATTTTCTTCTTCCACCTAGAAAGGCAATGAGCCAGAAATAGCCAGATTTCTGTCTGCATGGAAGAAAGCTAAAATTATATTTCATTTTGTTTATTAATTTGTTAAAGGAAGAAGTTGTTTTTGACTGTCAGTAAGAAGCTCAGTATAACTTTAAATATAAGGAAAAATCTATTTTAATAGGGAAAATAAGTTTTGAGTTCTCCCATTTATTTGCTGATTTAGATTTTAAGTAATTGGAGAGAAGAACGATACCAGGACGACATGAAAGCACGGCAGATGATGCACGAAGCATTGCAACTTCGCCTAAATTTGGTAAGAGGCATTTCTAGTGTTTTCCCTCCATTACACTTAGCTAAATGTGAAAATACCTCCAGCTCTCCACTTCCTCTATGGTCACCCTCTTCGTTACAAGGTGTGAGGCCCTCCACTGTTGGCTCTAACAGCTCCCCTGTCTCTCTTGTGTCTGTCCTCCTTGGTGCTGACCTTCCTGTCTGGTCTGACTTCTAGAGGGCGTAGGTATTTGGGGCATTGGTTTGCTTTCTGCACCTTCCGCCCCAGGGAATCTCTCCTTTTCAGTTTGTGCTAAGAGTAGCTCTGAGAAGGTTACTGCTTTGAGATGAATTAGTTTTTATTATGCTCATTTAAAGACCCATATAAAAATGTGCTGTAAGTCAAACTTTTGTCAGACTTTGCATCAGATTGATCATAAAAACAAATTCAACAGGGAGACTATACGGACATTTAAAATTTCTCACACATTGCACATTTCTTTGAATTTTTCTCTTCCTACTGGACAAGTCTCAGTGACGGCTACTCTGGAGGAGGGCTTGCCTGTTATTTAGCAGTTGTTGTTCACTTAATACCCGCACATGAGTGAGTAGACCTGGGGGCCAGGCCTCCTGCTCCTCAGTCTTCTGTGTTACTGGATATTTTCAAGTGTTAGGATGACAACAAGCTTAGATGCAATAGTAATTGGACCACACAAAGTTGCAGATTATCAACTTACCTAGCTTTGATCTATTCAGATTGGGCTAAAGTTATATTGTAAAACTGGGTATGATGAAAGATTAGGAACAAAAGAAAGTTAATTTTCCTATTATTTAATTCATATTGATGTTGTGCCCACACTCAGGTCCCTCTTTTCCTCCTACCCCACCCCCTTTTGTTGAAGGACCAAATTCCTGTGCTGAAGGAACCAAAAAACAGTGACAGATAGGTAGCTAGGTAAGAGAGAAGGTATGATAACCCATAAACTAGAGTTGTTATTGTTGTTTGTTTGTTTGTTTAACAGATCAGAATTGGCTACATAAAGTGATGGCGATGGTATTTTCTTTGTAATAAAGTTTTATTGTGTTTTTTTTTTCATGCCAGGTGGGTGGAATGTTTGACACTGTGCAGAGGAGCACCCAATGGACGACAGACTGGGCCCTCCTCCTCCTCCAGATCATTACTTCTGGAACTGTTGATATGCACACTAACAAGTATGTTCTTACTTCACATTTAGTATGCTCTACACGTGCCTAGTAGAAGCTTTGATAGGCTGACTACAAATTGTGTCACTTCTTACTCTCTTAGTTACCAGCAAAAGTTCTGTGCCTTAAATAAAAATGCTAGTAGTTAAGAGTATCTTGGTTTTGCTTTAAGGTGAAAATAATTCTATTTTCCTCCCCTCTTAGTGAATTATTCACAACAGTTCTTGACATGCTGGGTGTTTTAATCAATGGAACACTAGCCTCAGACCTATCAAATGCATCCCCAGGGGGATCTGAAGAGAACAAACGTGCATACATGAATTTAGTAAAGAAACTGAAAGTAAGTTTGTGGCCTGCTTATATATTATGATCTTAGATAGTTTATGCATTAGTTATTTACTGCATTTTACCTTAAGTTACTGTGTTAAGTTAGACGTTATATGGTTATTTTGCTATGTGCTTTACCTCAGCTTACTAGTACTCAAAAGTTAGAAGCATATAGCTTGAAGATATTTCTTTAAAAAGTTATATTCACAAAATATTTAACTTTTTAAGGAACTTTAGAAATCTATTATCAAATGTATAACAAAAATGCCCACATTGGATTTAGGATAAATCCATGCTTGGAGTGGCACTATAATTGAAAAATAACCATTTACATTGATATTTCTAAACCCAATTCATTTGAAAAACCAATAATGCAATCTTTGAAATAAACTATAAATAAATGGTGCAGAAAAGAAAAAAGATCAATATATCTGACGACCTTATCAATAAAATAACCAATGATTACCTTGAGGTCTGACCCTGGATTTGAGAACGTGTTCTGTGCTGCAGCTTCTGACTTCTGCTGGCAAATACTACACGGGATTTTTGTCATTTCAGCACTGCGATATTTGTTGTGTAACCACGGTCCCACTGTATGTGTTCTATTTTCTACTTAAATAGAAGAAATGAAACATACTCACTACTCTAATTGAAAGCTGCATCATAGACCATGTTCAAGGTTAAAGAACATTCTGGCTATAAAAAAGGAAATGTTTCAGAGAGAAACTTCCTTCTCACCAACTTTTGCCTTCGTTGTAATTTCTGTCCCACTTCTCTATCTCTTTTTGTTTTGTTTGTTTGTTTGTTCGTTTTTTTAGAAAGAGCTAGGAGACAAGAGATCAGAAAGTATTGACAAAGTTCGACAGTTGCTACCTTTGCCAAAACAGACATGTGATGTCATCACTTGCGAACCTATGGGTTCCTTGATTGACACAAAGGGGAACAAAATTGCTGGATTCGACTCTATAGATAAAAAACAGGCAAGAGTAAATGTTTGTTTCTTGTATATATTTTCTTGTCTTCCTATAGGGTATATGAAACGCCTCAATTTTACAGTTTATTGATTTTTTTTTTTTAAGCGTAGTCTTGTCATTTAAATGCTTTGGTCATTGGCATTATTATATAGATATTCATTTAAAACTTTACGTGAGTTTAAGTGAATTTGTGAAACCCGCTGAAGGAAAACTAAGTAAAAATGTATTATTAAGGGGCATCTAGGTGGCCCAGTCGGTTAAGTGTCTGCCTTTAGCTCAGGTCGTGATCCTGGGGTCCTGGGGGTCCTGGGATCAAGCCCAGCCCCTACCTCTCTGCTCAGCAGGGAGTGTCCTCCCTCTCCCTCTCCCTCTGCCCCTGCCTCCACTCACTCATGTGTGCAAGTGCACTGTCCCTCAAATAAATATTTTTTAAAATATATTGTAAAAATAAAAGAAGGCAAAGACAAGGTCTGATTTTACTTCAGAGTTGACAGCAATACATTTAGATAAGAAAATTTTGATTGATAAATTCTTCATGTAGTAAGCTATTTTGAGTAAAAAATATTTTTAGGGTGATGGTACTTAATTTTCTCTTCAGTGAAATAATATTTCATTCAACACTTGTTTTATATAGGATATTAAACAAGGTTCCCACAAATATGAGAAGAGTGGTTATTCTTTCAATGAACATTGAGCAACCACAGAGATGAAAGACAGAGCTCTTATCCTTAAGCAGAAGTAGACAGACAATCACAGTGTGGTGAGATTTGTGTGTCATGGTACAAAATGTTCGGGGACCCTGAGAAAGAGCCATCACCCTCAGAATAGGAGTAATCAGAATAGGGTCCCCCACAAAATAAACACTTGAATTATTGAAGGATTAAGAGTTAGTTGGGAAGTAGGGAAGAGTATGATACAGGCCAATGGAAGAGTTTATGAAAGAGTATGGCTCTTAGGAGAAATGCAATGCTGTGTTAATTCAGAATAACCCAAGTACTTCTGCCAGTGTAATTGTGGAGACAAAAAAGCTAGCGTTACGGGCAGGTTGAGTTTACGGGGTCATTGGGCTCTCTAGTGATGAGACATTAGAAACCATTTGGATAGATGATCTTTGCACCTAGGAAAGAGGTCCAAGCTCAAGACAGTATTAGAAAATAGTCAATTTATACATGGTAAATGAGTGTTGATTTTGGATAAATCCACCCATGGAAGAGTTTTTGATAAGAACAGGAGCATTCGTATCTTATGGAATGCCTGAGTAGTTGTTTTTTGGGTTATTCTGAGGAAAAGTATTTTCAAGTTGGTATGCTGGGGAAAGTACCAAGAGACATCACCAGTTAAGGTTAAAAATAAGAAACCTTTATTTTCAGAAACAAAGTAACATTTCCTCTTCTAAACTCAGTAGAGATAAGCTTGAATTAAAGGACTTAATTTTACCTGTTGATACAAGTTACTTCTGTAGTAATATTCCTTAACTATTCAGGAACTGTCTTATTAAGTATGTGAAAGATTCCTGTACTGAATCAAGCCCATACATGTTTAAACTGAAGTTAATTTGAGCCCAATTAGAGGTTGACTATAACTTGACTCTGAAGTTTTCTTTTATCTCAAAAACAACAAAATTAAAAAAAAATAGAATCCAGAGGGTTATAATTTAAAATTTAATAAAGTAAGATCAACATTGAAGTACTTTTCAGAAAGTGTTTTTTCCTAAAAACAAAACAAAACAAAAAACCCTAAAAGAAAAATACCAATTTACCGATTTAAAATATACTGGACCATCTGGTGTTGCAGCCTGAACAGAGTATCATGGGGTCTAAAGAACTGCAGAATTGAACTTAAAGGTGGGAATTCTATCTGCATCTCTCCAGTGATCTGGCTGTGTAACTGTGAACCAGTGCATTTACCTGTCTGCTGTATGCTAGGGCACGCTAAACCTCCCCACCAGCCAGAATGTTCTTTGCATCCATGTCCTAAGCAAGCTTGGCCTCTGAGTCAGGAAAAGATCTGAACGGGAGGTCATAGAGCATTATCTCAACCACAGGGTCTCCAGGTCTCTACAAAGCAGAAGGTGTCCCCGTGGGATTTGTTTGAGGGTCAGAAGAACCCAGCTCCTCTGTCCTGGGCCTGGTTCGGGACTGTCCGAGTGGACCGAAAGGTGATCAAGTACGAGGAGCAGCATCACCTGCTGTTGTATCACACACACCCCATGCCCAAGCCCCGAAGTTACTACCTCGAGCCACTGCCCCTGCCTCCGGAGGAGGAAGAGGAAGAGCCCACATCTCCCGTCTCTCAGGAACCAGAGAGGAAATCAGCTGAGCTGTCAGATCAGGGAAAAACCACAACAGATGAAGAGAAGAAGACAAAGGGAAGGAAGCGCAAGACGAAATCAAGTTCAAGAGTTGATGTGAGTATGGGAAGTCGGGAGGTCTTTGGCTCACTCATATCTAGTGGGAGATTTACTCATGCCCAGAGTCTGTCCCTAGCAATAGGAAAAGCGTTAGAAGCCTTATTGTAATAGTTGTAATCCTAACAAAGCTCTGTCTTAATTCATAGAATGACACGTGAACAGGGACTTGTCAAAGACAACAGGATTATAGCTTCTGATTTTCTCTCTACTGTTCATTAATTTTAGGCTTTGCTTGTAAATAATCTTTAATGAATATTTCAGTGCCTCATAATTTCTTATACTTGAAACTTGAATTTCTTAGATCCCTAAAAATCTTATCTTCTTGTTTTTATTATCTCATGTCTAAAATATTTACATATTTTGAGCAGTTGACACCTGTAGTAAATTAATGTGAAAAACTATTTGCATTTCTCTAGCTAACATGCCATCTAATACATCCAGTAGGATGTTTCTGAGATTTCATATTCTACCATTCCATCTTATTCTCCTGTATCTTTCAGTTCTTTAACAGACTTTTAGACTTTATAAAAGTTAAACACAATGTTAAAGGTTCATTTCTTTTTTCCCTATTAACCTTACCTACCTATACCAACATTTTCTTGAAAATAGCAGAAATCTATGAGATGGTAATTTGGAAATAATTTTATAGCATTTATAGAACTAATGTGTAAAAATGTCTTTACATTTAAATTCACCTGGAAAAACACTTGAGAGAGAATTTGAAATAGTTTTGTTTAAAATTCAAGGGTATTCTTGTACCATGGAAGAAATAGTCACAATTTAGTGTTCAGATGTCACATCTAATTATTATTATTTACTGGTGTCAGAACCAAAACTTATCTTTTCCTAGCTGATAGCTTGGTGGTTAATATTTTTCTAGAGAAGACCACTATCACTTTTGGATCCCACTTGAATGGCAGGGCCCTCTTTTCATATAGTCTTCCTGCCAATATTCCTTTGTCTTGAAGAGGTGCTCAGTAAGGTCCAGACTGTCACTCCCTAAAATCTGGACTCTCCTAGCTCGTCTGTCCACATGGATAGGTTTCTGTTTTTTTCATATACAAAAGTTCCGAAACTTCTCTCATTTCCTGAGTGAGTCCGGGTAATGTGCCTTCCTCCCATACTACTTCTGGAACTGCCCCTACCCAGTGGGTTATATTTCAGAGATCCGAGGTTTTGTTTTTCCTTTTTCCTTTAGGGCTAGACTAAGAGAAAGGGGCTGAGGGGTGGCAGGGAAATTGAGACATCTGGGTGTGAACCTTGAAGA
The DNA here is from genome assembly GCA_002007465.1 of Ailurus styani. Classification (NCBI taxonomy): domain Eukaryota; kingdom Metazoa; phylum Chordata; class Mammalia; order Carnivora; family Ailuridae; genus Ailurus; species Ailurus styani. Next base: position 304,193 of record LNAC01000438.1, on the reverse strand, counting down.
CTTTGCATCTCTTAGAAGGAAGACAAAGCCTGGGTTGGGAGAGCTGGGTGCAGGCAGATGGTGGAGAGTCTGTGTCTTTAGGTTGCTGTCTAGAAAATTGGAAATAAAATCTTGTCTAGGTCAGGGATTGATCCTGAAGTATTGGGGGTCTTTCTGGCCTCATTTTCATCCGGACCCAACATACCAGGAAGGCTTCCTAAGGTGACCCAAGATGAAATGATCCCCAGAGACTTAGCATCTGAAGATGTGCTTTCAGTTGTGGGCAGTGGTCAATGTTGTGCTTTTAGCATTTTAAAAATAAACTTCAGAAGTGATCCTTTTACATTTTCCTTCCACTCCTTAAGTCAAGTGCTTCCTAAGTCAAAAGTTCTTACTCAAATGAGTGTTTTGCAGAGAACACGCTGACACTCTTGCCTTCCATCTCCCCGCCCCCCCGCCCCCTGTAAAAACAGCCCCATGCACTGGGATAGGAGCTGGCTCAAGTAATGTGATAAGATGAATTTGCATTCGTTATCTATTGAGTTTGTGGAGTTAAATAACTTTTTTTTTTTTAATTTTACATTGAAGGAGTATCCACAGAGCAACATATACCGAGTGCCTCCTAACTACTCACCCATTTCCTCCCAGATGTTGCACCATCCGCAGTCCACCTTGTGGGGCTACAACCTCATGGGCCAGCCCCAGCAACCGGGTTTTTTCCTTCAGAACCAATCCCTTCCTCCAGGTACGTGAAGAGACAGTGCAGTCAGGTCACTCTGAGATGTGAAGTAGCTTGCGGTTTTCTTTACTTTTAACCTGAAGCCTTCACAAAATATGGAAATTGCAAGAACTGAGTTCTCAGTTGACGTTTCTGTAATCCTTTCCACGAGAAATGTTTTTTTCTTCTTCTAAAATGAGGGTTTTTTAATGTCTTTTAATCTATTTTTGATTGCCATATAGATGATCATATTCTAACTGTAAGAATCAAATAGTACCTGAGCTTATAGAGTAATTTAATATGTGGCCAACTTGGGAGTGTTTCTCAAGTGTTAAAATATGGTTTTAATTGCTAGGTTATGTTCTGAGTTGGGAGTTTTCATTCGATGTTAGAAGGTAGTTAGCCACTGATGAAAATTTGCACTATCAGATATAAAGTTGAAAAAAGTTGTATGTTTTGAAATTTGTGTTTTTATCAGAGTTCTTATCAGCGTTTTTAAAAATTAGGCAGTATTGTACAGTATCTTTATTATGTTTTAAATTGTGAATTGTTTATACTGTGAAGTATCTCAGAAACTTGGTTCAGCAGGTAGATTGAGATATCAAAGAAGGAAAACTATTGAATCTATAGTAAATGTTCCTGATTTTAGTATTGCTTTCTTTCAAGCCGAATTAGACTTTATCTGAAATGAACATTTCCTAAATAAAAAATCTCTTAGAAATGAATTTGTTTTCTAAATGAAAGTTTGCTTGTTCAACAAAGTAGTGTATTTTGAGATCTTAGTCTGCATGTTGTGATTTTTATTGTAATTTGAGTATGACATCTTGAGGCCTGGGAAAGACATTGTTTGATTCTTGGCTTACAGCAGGGGAGAATCCATATTTTGTCCTCTAAATTAGAGGTTAAAAGGACTGGTCTGGAAGTTCTAGTTCTAGGTTCAGGTCTGGCTCCACCACTCTCCTGCTGTGTAATCTTGACCAGGTCTTAATTTCTCTGTGCCTCAGCTTGGTTATCTGTAAAAGAGATACTTTAATATATGCCCTCATAGAGTAGGTAGTTCAATTATTTATTCAACAAAATGTATTGAACTTCATAATGTTCCAGACTCTGTTTTGGGTGATAGGATGTTGCATTATACAAAATGAATAAAAATGTTCATTCTTCTTTGAATGATGAAATAAGGGTTATATTATACATGCACACACATACACACAACTGTGTGTGTATGTGTGTGTGTATGATTTGAAGTAAATTTTAAAAATGTAGCACACAGAAGATGGCCTCAACCTGTAGGCATGTTCAGCAAATGATCTTAACATACTCCTACCTCAGGGCTTTTGTACCTGCTCTCCCACCCCGCCCCGTGCCTGGAGTGCTCACCCTTAGATATTTTCCATAGCTCATTGCCTCCCTCTTTTGGGCTTGGTTAGATACCATTTTCTCAGTGGGCTTCCACTGATCACCCTCTTTTATAAGTGATAAGCCATACCCCTTTCCTGCACCCGGTTCCCCTCTCCTTTCTGCTTCTCCATACATTAGCACTTGGCTATATGCTATATATTTAACTTACCTACTGGTTTATTATCCAGCTTTCCCACAATATGAGCTCTGTTGAGGCAGGTATGTTTTCTGTTTTGTTCATTGTAGTATCCTCAGAACTTAAAGCAAACTCTGGCTTTTAGTAAGCTCTTAAAAATAGGTTGTTGAATGAATGAATGTAGACTACAAAGAGTAAACTAGGCAATGATAAATGTGGAAAATAATACATAATCGTATTCTCATTTGACTTTCTCTTTTCAGTTCCAAAGTTCTTGTGAATTTCGTAGCATTTTTAAACACCAATTCGGTATGAATTGAAGGCTAAGTATTTTATAAAGACCTATAAAAAAAAAAGACCTATACTTTCTTTCCCTAGAATACTATAAAAGGTATTTGTAAGTTAAGGAAGTTTAGGTATTAGGTAAGTTTTAAGTGTGATGACATGTAAGGAAAAATGTTAAAGAAAACAGGCATTTATAGGGATATATGTGAATTGATTTTTGTAAAAAGATGAATCCTATGAAGTTGAAGTGTGCAGAATGCTTTCATTCATATATAGTTAAAATGCAGAGCAGTATGCCCCCTCAACACACATGTGTGCACGCACACACACACACCTCTACAATTTCTCTCTTTCTCATGTATACACACTGTTGTGGTAAAGTTATAAGGAAATGTTTGGGAATATTAAACACCATATTCAGAATGGCATTTGGTGAGAGAAGGTGAGGAAAGTAAATAGGTAGGAATGTACAGAAGGCTTCAGGGATACTTACCCTATTTCTTTAATTGGCTCAAAGGTACAAGATTATAAAAAAGGAAAATTAAAAGAAAGTAGACTATAGCCTAATCCTTAGAAAGAATCTCCTTTATCTATAAAATAGTCCATTAAGTTTTTATGTATTAGTATCATTCCAGTTCTTGCTTCAACAAAAGTTACCTTGCCATATGTTCTTAAATTGACTTTCCTCTTTTTTCCCAATGTTCTTCAAATGCTGCTGAATGATTTCATAAATCACACTGCTGGTTGTGGTTCTGAGTCTTTAAAAGAATGTGGGTTTTCAGCTTTAAAATGTTCCCACCATACAACTTACTTAAAAAATATATGTGTGTGTGTGTGTGTGTGTGTGTGTATGTATATGTATATATATATACATATAAAAAACATCTTTTGTGAGATAATTTATGTAGAGGATTTCTTACACATATATTAAAGAATATAAACTATCTGGTAAGCGAGTGATTGACACTTCATTTGAAGTCAACAAATACTGAAAATCTTTTCCCCCACACTCTTAAAGGCATTTAACAAATTATATATGCAAATGTGTTAAGGATTTCCTTTGATTTCTCAGGCATCCCTATAATCAACGTCTCCTGTTTGATTTCAAGCCTTCAAAAAGATGTTTTGTCTTTCGAGTCATGGTATTTGAAGTTTCCAAGCCTTTCAAGTTTTGAAAGTATTTTCATGCTGCTCTACTGCAAAAGAGGCAGTTTTATTTTGCCATGGTAAAGAAACCTAAATACCATGAGCTTCAGATTTGTTTAAAATGACAGAAGAGGGGCGCCTGGGTGGCTCAGTGGGTTAAGCCTCTGCCTTCTGCTCAGGTCATGATCTCCCGGTCCTGGGATCGAGCCCCACATAGGGCTCCCTGCTCAGCAGGGAGCCTGCTTCCCCCTCTCCCCCTGCCTGCCTCTCTGCCTACTTGGGATCTCTCTCCCTCTCTCTCTGTCAAATAAATACAAATCTTAAAAAATAAATAAAATGACAAAAGAGTTTCTATGAGTGGCTTAGGACACTTGCCAAAATCCCACGAAGACAGTACACTCTGTGCAGGTAATGTATTCCCCAGGGCCTTGCATAACTTAAAACCCACGTGATTCGAAGGTATGCCCGCGAATCTGTTTCAGGCACTTCAATTCATCAACCGGAGTCAGGCCTCCATGAAATCACTGAAACTCTATAATCCACTCCTACATCACTGCCCCCATCCTTTGGGAATTATGCATTTCTCAACGTATCTTTAATATTTGTATGGTGTGAGGCGGGGCCTTATTTTCCATTTGCTCATAAAGTGAGGCTTAGAAGGTAAGATTTCTGTGTTCTGATAAAATAGGGACGACCTGTTGCATTAGCACACGTAGAGAGAGAGCCCTTCCTTCTGGTTGCTTTTGCAGGTGGCTCCAGGCTGGACCCCACGGGCTCCTTCGTCCCCACCAACACCAAACAAGCTCTGTCCAACATGCTGCAGCGGCGCTCGGGCGCCCTGATGCAGCCGCCCCCGCTGCACGCCATCACCTCGCAGCAGCAGTTGATACAGATGAAGCTTCTGCAGCAGCAGCAGCAGCAGCAGCGGCTTCTCAGGCAAGCTCAGGCTCGACCCTTCCAACAGGTTTGTCCAGATCCAGCAATGGAGCCCTCTGCCTTTTGTTGGCGCCTCTAGCTGGGGATGAGTGTGGGGTATGGGGCATTTCTTCGTGCCCGTGTATCCCTGAAATCTCGCGTGAGTGCAGGTGTAGCTCTCCTACAGGTTTATACCTATGGTGTATTTTACTGTTATCATTGATCAAAGAGGAACTTGAGGTATCTTAGGTTCATTAAAAGTATGCCTTCAAGCAAGAAGAGCTGATGACTGTCCAGTCACTGAGAAGTAGAAGGTCTTTCATCTGTAGTGATCCTAACTGAGCACTCATTCCCCGTAATTATCACCATATTCTGTACTCCTTTTAGCTCCTACTTTTGTTTATTATTAGATTGATCACTCTGACGTTGTATCTCTAAAGTCCTAATGTTTCTTAGGTTTCTCCCTACGGTGCCCAGCACAGACACGGTTTTCAGTATGTACTTAATACAGTCTATAGGAAAGAACATATTACAAATAATAATAATATATGGATACTTTCATTCTTGATTTATATCATTACTATTTTTATGCCCTCTAACTCAGTTTTCTTTAACTTTTGAGATGACTGATTGTTCAACTATAGGAAAAGAGGTGATATTGGGGACCCCTTCCCCCCCATTTCTGTATACGTTTTGTACTTTCCAGTTTAAAAAAAAATGCACTATTTTAATGAAGATGAGGAGTGTAATAACAATAGCAGCTAACACTAATAGAGCACTTACTATTTGCCAAAACATTTCTAAGCACTTTAAATGTATTAGTTATCTAAGATCCCACAACAACCCTGGGATTTAGATACTTTTTTGAACCTCAAAGGAAGTATACAATCCACAGGTGTATCCTGCTCTAAGAAAAACTGTAAAAATTTTGAAATTAGCAAGAAATCCTAAGGTTTAAAAAAAATAACCTTTATGTCTTGTGTAACTTTCTAGGCATATCTCCATTGTGTAACTCGACACTTTTGCATTTAGTCCACTTAGTGATTTGGGGGGCTGGAGGTGGGATGGTTAGTTATACATTCTTTAAAATGGTTCTTGTTTTTACCTGTATTATAAGAAGGACAGGAGAGAGGAAATAAGTCAACTGCATGGGAATGCAAACAATAGTCACTGCATGCTTGTCTCTCCCTGATCTCTAGGAATTGCTCGAACTCCCTGGGTGTCAGGTAAGATGGGCCTAAGTTGCTTCTTACACAGAAATGATAAGGATTTGATTAAAATGCTAAGAAATACTTATTTTGGTTAAATAAGCAGCATGTGTGGAGCCATTTAAAAATTTAAGTAGGAGTTTAGCTATTCTTGAGGATGAGCAAAAATAGTTATTACCATTTCAAATCTTATCAAGATTAAAAAAAAATTTGCTGTAAGTTGAATAACCACCCCCACCAGATTGAATTCATCTCCCATTTAAAGTAATTTAGACCTAAGTAAAAATTTACCTTCCACTAAGTTTATTTTTTCATATTTACCTTTTTTATCACAAGGTATAATTTTTCTTATCAATAGCCCACTTTCAGACTGTTACTGCAAAGTTCAGTGTTGAATTGCTCTAAGTGATTCCTAGCATGGGGGAAAACTCTCTAGGCCATTTACAGGTAAACATGCTTTTCCTCAAAAGCTTCACTTCTGATACAAGTCATGACAAGCAATTTCCTTTAAAGCACTTTTATTTTTAAAGGAATTGAATAGAAAAACTTAGATATAATCAAAGATTCTTACATATTTGCAGAAGGGAAGCTTATGACCTAAAATGTACCTACAGGAACCCATTACTGCTACATTTTTCCTCAAAACACTCAAAATTACCTGACTATTCTTTTACACCATGTAGAGTTGTATTTCTTGTACTATAAGAATTAATAAGTAGTTCATTTTTTTTCTGATTGTTTTTGCCAGCTCTGTTTCTTTCTGTTTTCTTTTCTTCTCATTATTTTTGTCTAACCTTTTTTTTTTTTCCTGAGAAGTCGGGAATTCCTTCTTCGAGCAATAAAAATAAAACTTTATAATGGTAATTGTAAAATATTTATCTTCCCCTTCCCCCATATTTTTTTAACAGTTGACTGGAACTTGCTTTATTATCTCTGATGGGCTTTCAGAAGACTTTTTTTTTTTTTTAAATTTCAGCATTCTTCAAAAAAAAAAAATTCAGCATTCTTCAAACATTGGATACTGGAGGGAAAATAGTATTCTTCTAAAGAAGTGAAATACACCCATGGTGCAGTGAGATGGTTGAATGGTTCCACCTAGAGTCAGTGAGGTCACATGTAGCTTTTGCGAGAGTGCCTGCACCTAGGATGTCTGGGGGAAATGTTAGCTCCTTTCCTCTCTTGTACAAACGATTAATATACCTGCAGTCTAGCTAAATAAAGGTATTGCAGCAGGAAAAAATTTTCCTTGTGGTAATCCTTAAACTGGAATAAAGGCAGCATTATATAGAATATAAGTGATATTGATTAAGTTGTTTTAATAGATGGTTCTGGATGCAGTTGGTTTTCTACTAAGTATTGACCTACCTTTATAATAAGAAATGATAGAGAAATGTTGATTCTTTTTATTTATTTTTTTTTTTAAAGATTTTTTTTTATTTATTCATTTGACACAGAGAGAGAGATTACAAGTAGGCAGAGAGGCAGGCAGAGAGAGAGGAGAGAGGAGGAAGCAGGCTCCCTGCTGAGCAGAGAGCCCGATGCGGGCCTCGATCCCAGGATCCTGGGATCATGACCTGAGCCGAAGGCAGAGGCTTTAACCCACTGAGCCACCCAGGCGCCCGAGAAATGTTGATTCTAATTTTGCTCAGGACTGTTTTCTCAGGTTACATGCCTACATATAATGTGATTATCTCTGGCTACGTAAGAACTTATCGTGTCTTTATTTCTTATGAAATAGAAACCATTTTTCTTATCCTAGCAATTTTCTATTTATAGGAATCTATTTTCTTAAATGTGGCAACCATGTTAGAGAATTTTCTTTGCTCTTAACCTTCAAAACTGATTTTTGGAATTTTAGCAGATGCTTATTTTAAAGACTGATGAGTTTTTCCAAGCTGTAGATGTGGCTGCTCCCTAGGCCGGTTGTCCAATAACCACCCCCGGTAGCCCCTATTCTGCTAAGGTCAGACATAGGATCTTATACTCTATTATCTTTACATCTAGGGAGCAGAGGGTAGGAATTTATGAAAGGTTTATCAAATGAATGCGTGTTTTGAGTCTAGAGGTTCCTAGTAGCCTTAATCCTTAGCAGTCTGATTTTTATCTACAAACTCATCTTAGCTGTCCTGAGTGCTTCCAGTAACTTCTTCCAGAAGTGACCTCTGCTATGGCTCTTTTGAAAACCTTGAAGGGGCAGGGAAGACATAAATTCCTGGATTCTGGATATGACTCAGACCGTACAGAAGAATCCTCTTAACGTCTTCCCACCTTAATGGAAAGAAGCTGATGTACCTAGGAATCATCTAGCCTTAGATGGTGCATGATGAAAACTATAATGTAGTTATAAAATAACTCTCTGACCAGTGCAGAAACTGAACATCTGCTTTAGTTGGTCATGGAATTTTTCTTTTATGGACGATTCTTGTATTTCCTAAAGAATGTATTAAGATATTGCTGTAGTGTTTAGAAAACAGATGCTAAATAGCTTGGATATTATTAAGTATTTTCAATCAAATTATTTGGTGCAGTTGTTATAATTGAGTGGGCATTCTTACAGCTCTAGTGCATACCGGTATACATAAGGATATTCTGGCAAGAAAACTTGTTTTCATTCTTTTTAATGATACCCTTTATCCAGGAAAGTAAAAATGATCACCCTCCATTCTTTACTAAATGTCCCTTGTGTAAAGTGGACTCAATGTAGCAAATTGGTCACCTTTCTGTGCCTCAAAGCCTCATCTATAAAATGGAGTTAGTGCAATATTTACTTTATAGAGTTCTTGTGAAATTAATGTTTTAATACACATAACAGCCCTTACAACAGTGGTTGGCTCATAGTAAGTGCTCAAAAAATGTTAGTTGTCATACTTGTTGTTAATGTTTTATTAGTATCATGAATGTATTATTTCAAAGGAAATCTCTATCCCATAAAAATGATTTTTATTTTCTTAAATATCTTAAGGATTAAAAGAGAATAAGAGCACTTCAGATGCTTTACTCCTGTCATTATATTGTCTCTAATGAGACTGGTACTCAGCGGCTGCCCGTAGAAGAGGCCAGTTAGAAGGAATGTTGTTTACTTTTCCTAGTAGCCATTCTGGTTGCTTAGAGCAGTGTGTTTTTACTGTCTAAATTCTGTAATACAAACTCAAGAGGGGCTGATTCCAGTTTCAGTGTTAAAAATATCGCTGTTATATTTTCTGCATATCATATGGAAATCACAAAATATAGAATATTGGTGAAAATAATGTAAAATACTGCTTAAATTATTTTCTAGTCCTCTTTCTTACATCCAGTATTTTTTTTCTGACAGCAGAAACTTACCTCATCACCCCCCTTTCCCAACATCACGCCGCTCCCCGCCCCCCCCCCAATATCAGTTAAGGGAGGGGGCTTTTGGAGGGAATCTGAGTTTTGATCTGTGAAAAGGACTTAACTGTTTGCCTTATTTAATGGTATAGCTTTATCCTAATTTCCCCCTTTTTTGGTACACAAAATCATTTTGCTGTTCTTTGTAGTTATCAGTGCCAGCCAATTTATTTTAATAGTCCAGAGAAAGACAAACAATATGTTTAGCTTAAATTTGGCTGAAACAAATTTGGAAGAATGCAGTTGGTTATAGGCTACAGATAATCATATGGATATTGATGATCTTAAAGAGGAAGATTTCTGATAGAGGAGGGAAATGATGTCCCCAGTAGTAGCTACTGGTTACTTGTAAGAATATTAGGTTATTAACCACGGGGCAGGTGCTATCATTGTGTATCTAAATGAAGGAATAAGATAACTTAATGAAAGAGCAATGACTTAGTAAGAGCCTCCCAGAGTAGTTAGCTCCCTGGCAAAAGTAAATCTGTACCATCCTGAAAACATGCCTCTTGCATTGATGAAACCAATTTAAGTTGAACACTTACCCTTTGTCTGGTAATTAATCTCTTACCCTAGGGATAGAGCATCACCTTGGAATATCTGTTTCCTTCCTTTGTTCTCTCCCTCCCTCACTCTCTAGAGGTGTATTTCAAACATACAGAGGATAATAGGAAATATAACAAACACTATATAGCAAACACTAATGAAGTTACTACCTAGCTTCCCTGAGTAATAATGTTCTGCCATATTTGCTCTAGGTCATTAAAAAAAATAAAACAGTATGTCTACTCTCGTTTCCCTTCTTTCCTATAAAGAGGTATCACTATCCTGAATTTAGTGTTTTTCTTTCTTATGAATGTTTTTTATACTTTTACTACATATTTTTACAACCATTAACATATAGTATTAATTTTGGATTTGAAACTTAATGGTCTCACACATGTCTTGCTTTGTTTTGCAACTTGTTATTTTGACTAATTTTGAATTATATCTACTTTGTTATATGTAGTTTTATTCATTTGTCTTAGTTGATGCTAGTGCATTATGAATATTAGCATAATATTTATCCATTCTTCTGTTGATCATTTATTTCCAATTTTTTCCTACTGTTAACAATGCAACAATAAACACGTTTGTATGTTTCTTCTGCACATATGGAGAAAATTAGGTAGGATATGTACTTGGAAGTGGAAATGCTGATTTTATTTCCAAAGTAGTAGTGATTCTCATCAGTTATTTTTTTTCCTTTCTTCACATCCTCACCAACACTTGATATTGTCAGATTGTAATTTTCTCATTCAGAGCAAGTGAAACAGTATTAGGACATTTAATTTCTATTTCCCAATTTCCTCTGAATTTAGGCTTCTTTTATAACTTTATTAGCTATTCAAGGATTTCCTTCTGTAATTTCCCTGGTGGTGTGATCTGAGAGTATTTCACAACAGTTTTATTCTTATTTACTGAAGGCAGACAGAGTGAATAGCCTTATTGAGACATACCTTGAGTTTTGACAATTCCCTTTAATGCATTCACTCAGATAGTATAATTTAAATACATCTCAAGGACAAAAATGAACTTAGGAGAAAACCCCTGAACTAGTAAATACGTCCTGAACCCTATGATTTTGTTCCTTGAATAGAAACCTATGTGTTCAGGGAAGTGGGTGCTTTACTTAATAATATTTGACATTTCTCTGATATTTGAATGATGAGAAAAATGTTCACTTAATTTGCTGAAATTATAATTAGGCACCTAAAGTCTAGAAAATAATGGATGCATTGACTTTTGGGAGAGGAGAGAAGAGTGGGGGGTGTTGAGAGTGGACAACTAATAGAAAGATAGTTGTCAGATCCCAATACAGATGTGCAGATGCAGTAAATTATATACCTACACCTGAAATAGAAAAGATATTTGCTTGGGAAATTCATCCTATAGTTTTTTAGTCCTTAGTATAATAAAAGACTTTTTCTTTTAGGGTTGATAGTCCTTTGCCTTATCTTTAAAACTCAGCAGGAAGAAAATTTTTTAACATCTCAGACAAAGTGTCACTTGGGATCTGTTTCTAAAAATGATCAAACACATGAATTATTTATCCCAGAAAGAGAAATTTTCCACAAGCATCTAGTTACCTTTTTCTAAATCAGATTCCCTGTTAGTGTGTAAACACTGGTGGCCCTGTAATGATTTGTTGTCTATTTTAGTTGATTGAATGTGTGGTTAACCTAATGCCCAGTTTTCATTTGCACTTAGGATGGAGCTATCTAATTCTGTATCCTTCAACAATATATGACCCACTGACTTGTTCACTTAATGTCTCGTGTGTTTAATGTGACCCATGTGTCCTGAGCGCTCCCATTGGCTGTAAGCTACGAAGGACTCTGACATCCTGCTGCTCCCAGTGGAGTCCCACCATCCCTTAGTTACGGGAATTGTCTGTCCGATGGCCCTCCTCCTTCTGTGTCACCATTTAACCTCTGAGTTCTGCTCTCCCCTTTTATGAATATTACCGTATATGTCCTGTCTATAGTGATGTCATTTGTTGCATGAGTTAGTAAAGCCTTTGTTAGGGCATGGGTTTTTAAGTCTTGACTCCATGAAACATTGTTTTAAAATGAACTATTTCATATGTATTGTGGCTACCCACATCACTAGGCTAAAAAAATCTTATCTGTATTGTCTGCCGTTTTCTTGCTGTCCCCTTTCTGTAGGACTTCTGTAACTCTGCTGTCTCCCTTCTGGAAGACTTTGACAACATAATGGTAACACCCCTGCTGTCATTCCTTTTTCTTTTTTTTTTTTTTTTAAGTAAATTTTTATAGCATTACTCTTTGAACATCAGAGTGAGAAGCGGGGTATTCTTCCATAGCTGGTAAAAATTAGAGTCCTCATTTCACTGTTACTCACTTGGTTTATGTTTGAGACTGTAACATAGAATCATGAATGCATCGACCATGTTCAATTTAATGGGATTTATTTCTGAAGGTTTTTCCCTTTGATTGCCTCATGATTTTCATCATTTATGTGTACGGTATAGAAACCAATGGACGTTCATGGCCTGGGCTTGGGAACGTAGACCAGTTCATGCACCTTCATCTCAGTTCCAGTTCTGAACTCATCTATTCCTGGGCTATCACTTCCCTTTGTGGTAATTCACATCATTAGCAGAGGAACGCATGGCATGCTGATTCATAGGCCAGTGCAAGATAACACGAACTGTGTGGTTATGAAACACACCCTTCTCATCACATCCCACTCACTGGCTATTCTGAAATTCTCAACAGAACGCATCATCTCTGTTTTCTTTCCGGGACGGAGAAGGTGTTTTTTTTTGAGCATAGGTCTTGTGCATGCATGTCCTAAGACTTCACCTCTACTGCTTTGCCTGGGCTAGCTAAGAATGCATGTTTTGCGTTAAATTACTTATAGGTTTCTGTATCAGGTAGCCAACCCACAACATAAACCCAAGAAGCATTAGAATAAAAAAGAGCACACATCTCAGATGTGAATGTAAGTCAACTTGTTTCACTGACAATTTTAATGGTAACGTTTTCTGTACATTGGTGAAAATGTCCGTAATTGCATATTCAAGCTTTGAAAATATTTAGGTTATTAAATACTTGTTATGTAGGCAATTTCTTTAATAATTATTCAGCAAAGAATAGTTTTGGAGACTTCTGAAAGGATCAATTTTTCTATCAATTTTTCTTGATACTTTGTGGTGTACAGAGAGTGGGTGAGGTTTTTATTTAAAAACAAAGTAAACTTGATCAAATTATAAAGTATTTTGGAGATAGCTTATGTTTGCTGCTGGGCATTTTGTTCAGATGACAATGTAATTTGGATAAAAGAGAATTTGCATCAATCAATGATTTTACTTTTTTTAAAAATGACTGAGTGTTTATCAAGTATTTAAAGTCATAAGGTTCTATGCTTTCTATATTCATTCAAATTAATGGAAATGCATGTATATATCTTTGCTGTCCTTTTCACCATTCTTATTTTCCTTTAATTTTCTCCAGTATTAAGAATGTAGTAAATGTATATACTCAACCAGTCACCTATTCATCATTTATGGGCATATTAAGAGTATATTTTATAAGTTCATTATTGTGTGAGGTGTTTATTTCAGAATGTATCAGTTTGTTCCAGCCATTAATGCTACTGTTAGTTGATTCCCAACCAAGTTATAGTTTATATAAAAGCATTATAAAAGAATCAAGCATAACTGGTTAACTGGACCTCCTGTGTTTATAGAATTTTCTCTATTGTCTGCAGTCAAAATACACCAGTATGATGTGATGACCATAATTTCTGGTTCACGCCATGTGTTATTTTAGCCTTGGGCACCATTACTCAGTATCTTCCAAAACTAGTAGTCACAAATAAAACCCTCTTTGCTAGGTGACTCATAAAACATTACCCACTGATTATCAGTGGGGGACTTCTTATTATCCCTAAATCAGCATTATCAGAAAGAAAGTCACAAAATCTGGGTGTGGTTTTTTTAAGTACAGTTTGTCTCTCTACTTGAGACACTTAAACACCATTGAAAAATTACTAAATAGGGATTTCAAAAATCCATTGCTAGTGGACTGAGTGAATAGAAAATCCCAGATCCTGAAATGTTGATTGTCATGCTTTCTGCCAGCTAATTGGAGGCATAATCGATTCTCTTTTACAAAGAGGTCTTCACATTTTTTTCAGTTGACTGGGAGTAATTTCTAAATGAAGAGAATGAGACCCAGAAGAATAAAAATTATGTTTGAGGATGATTTATCAAGAATTTTAAACACTGGATACGTTTATTTCAAATAGTGCAAAAGGCCTTTGAGTCACCATCTCTTTGAGTCACATCTGATTACAAATAAGGCCATAAGAGAGAATTATTCTTATAAAGTCCAGGAAGATGAGTCAGTATTGAATAGCACAGCTTCTTAAGGTTTTAGAAAGTGGAAGTTTAAAAAAAAATGCAGTGGATTTATGTTTCTTGTATAGAAGCAAGCGCAAAGCAAAGTGCATAGATACAAACTAGAGAGAACCCATGTAGGAATTCGCCTTAGGTAACAATGTGGAGATGAGTCTGTGTAGTTACAAGAACTTCCCAGTTAACTGCAGCTTACTTCTTTAGCACATGTTAGTCAGGTGTCTAAGCCATGGGAGCTTGAGCAGGGGCACAAACATGTCTTATTTTCTCTTTCAGTGATGTGATCAAAGTCAAATGTCAGCTGGCTAGACACAAGTATTTGGTCAAAAACCGGCCTCCTGCATTATCCTTTGGCTCACTTAAAAATGCAAACTTTTTTTTAATGGTTTTTTCTTTAAAGATTTTATTTATTTGGAAGAGAGAGAGACAGAGACAGCATGAGTAGAGGGGAGGAGGCAGAGGGAGAGGGAGAAGTAGATCCCCGCCTCCCCCCAGCAGTAAGCCTGATGGGCTCCATCCCAGGACCCTGAGATCATGACCTGAGCCAAAGGCAGAGGCTTAACTGACTGAGCCACCCAGGGGCCCCTAAAAATATGAACTTAAGGTTACCTTTGATTGTTTCAATTAAGCAGAATAAATCAAGATGGGGAAATTGAGCTACTTTGTAGATATTAATGCAGGTATAAATAAGTAATATTTAGAATGATAGATGCTAAAAATGAATTTTCAAAAACACAGATGGTGCTAAAAAATATGGGGCAATTGGAGAGTACTTGGTAAACCAATTTATGCTGAAATGTAAATCCAAATTTACTTTTGGAACTCTTGGTTAACAGATAAATCTAAATTAAATCTTAGATTTTTTTCTCAGTATTTATTGAGTACTTACTATGTGCCAAACACCATGCTAGAAACTGCTTAAAAATAAAGCTTAGAAAGTTTTCAGAAAATAACAGATAAGTGGATTATGTATAACTAAGGTGACCATATGTCCTGATTTGTCAGGTATGGTCCCACTTTGCATCTCTTGTCCTGACCTATCCCAGTTTGGATGATACATTATATAGTCTCTTGATTTAATGCAGCAAAACCACCCCCCACCAATGTTAAGAAACTTACTAAAACTGAGTCTTTAGTATCCTTGCTTATTCCCATATTTTGGTCCTTGTTTGGCATTGGTAAAGTCTATCAAGTCACTAAAGGAACTTCTCTTATTCTTTCTTTATTGAACAAATTTAACTATTTGTACAATTATTGATATAATGTGTTTCTAGCATTATTCTGGGGAAAACCAAAAAGTTGGGCATTTCAGTTTTGTGGGAGAGACTGGGGTATCTTTCATTCAAGGAAACATGATGATAAAGACATGCACAGACTACATGGGGACTGTCGGCCAGCTTGGAGCATTTGATTTTCCCAGGAAGGATATTGCAGATCTGAATTATTACCTATTATGTAAGTCAGGAAAAATTGTTGGTGGGAGAAAGCATAGTATGTTCATAGTTTACCTTGAGACAAAAATGACAGAGAATGCATGAATTTTACAGAGTAAAAACTATATGTTAGGTTTCTATCCCTTTCTCTGTTTCTTTGAAAGGTAATGTTTAATCTTCCATGTTAATTTTATGATTTTTTTAATGTAGAATAGTTTTAAAGTTCTATTTCTTAAGTGTCCATTATCTCACCTGTTATTTGCCAATCAGAGTGTTGCCCGGTAACTCAGCTATTTCCCTTATAAGTAGTCTACTCCACATGTAAGTCATAGTTCCTTTCATAGGCATTCTTCAATAAGCAGAGGAAGAGTGAAGTGTGAAGAGATCTGTCTTTATGTGTCTGCGTGCAACTGTGACACACAGATCACATCTTGTTTCCCTCTGAGACAAAACAAGGTGTGGGAATTGTAAACTCCTTACAGATCTCAAGATTTTAACTCACATATAAAAAATTCATTTTTCTTTCTTTCTGTAAAAAGGATAATGTGCAAATACTCGCCCCCATAAAAAAAGCAAAGTAGTGTGTTTCGGAGACCTCGTAGGCCACTGTTAGGGCTCACGGATTCGAGGAGTGGCATTTAACTATGTGGTTGATCTAATGACTCCTTGGCAGTGTTTGGAAGATCATAGGCCTTTCAGATCTTCTGGGGGGAAGAGTTGTAGGTCCCGAATGGCCATGCTGCCATGAAATGAGTTGGGGCTATTTTCCTAGACCCAAGTAAATACAGACATAATTGCACTTAGATTAATCAGCTAAAAGTGAGGGTATCTTTATGGTCCCCTATTCTGGAAATTTAGATTCTTGTTGAAGCTATTATAAGCACTCTCAGGAACTTTGGTTTGGTCCATAGATGGGGGATAGTCACCTTAGGAAATGTCCTCAAGTGATTTTATATGAGGATCAGAGTAAGAATTTTACCATAGAAGGTGTACATTTGGTTTCAGTATTTCAGTAACAAGTCTTAATAGAGATTCTCTCTCTTTTTTATTAGAGTGAGTTGTAGAGGCTCCATGTCACTAAAGGATAAGCACCAATGGAAGATTTAAATATTTCCATTTTTAATATCACATATGGAGACGTCTTGTCATAATGGCAAGAGCCCTGGCTGAGTTCAGATAACGGCTCTGCCAGGTTGGGCTTGGTGAGCTTGCTAATAAGCTGCTTAAGCTCATTGAACCGGGCTTTTTCTCTGAAAAAAATGAGTGAGGATGATCCTCCCTTTCTGCAGCGTTCTTGTGAGAAAATGGGAGTAAGACCAAGAAGTCCACAATCTCTGGCGTAGAATAGATGTTTAATAATTGTTGGTGTTTGCCCTCTAAAGCTAAGTGTTTAGTTTTCTCTCTGTTAGAAGAGCCTACATTACTTTCCAAGCACATTAAATGGTTTTCTATAATTTAATACTTATGAGAAATGAGGTTATCTGTTCTACTTTGGAGTAAACCCCATCCTCTATAATTAGTAAGTCCTGTAAAAACCTAGGGATGGTTGGAAGCTAGACCTCTTTTTGGGATGATTATTGCAAGCTTCCATGAAATAGCTTCTGATACCACAACATAAAGCACATACGGCTGCTCTTACAAATATATTTATTTTTCAAAGGACAATACATGTATTAATTAAAACTGGTAAGCAGAATTTAATTGGTTTCATACCGTAGTTCATTAGAATTATATTTGCTATTGATGTATTATAATTTTTTATTGACTGTATTCTAATTGATGATTAGTCATAAAAGATACCAAATTTGTCTCTTGATGCATGGTTAAATAGATAATTTTTAGATGACTTCAAGAAACTTCATTAAAAAGTCATGAAATTTGTATGTGGTTCATGCTTGTCAGTCTAGAGGAGCATTTATATCCTTGTATTTATAAGCTGTCTCAGAGACTCTCTGATAAGTGGACCACGGATTATTTTGGCTTGTGTGTGTTACTGTTGGAAACATAGTCTTTGGAAGAAATAAGTTTAATAGTCTCTACACACCTAGAAAATTGATGAGCTGTTATAATTAATGCAGTTTGGAAATCTCCAAGTTGTAGAATCATCTAATAAGATTTGGTGTCATGCATTATCAGGGTTATTAGTCAGGAGCGCAAATCACTGTGCTTTGCTGTTACGATCAAGAGTCCATGTCGGCTTTGTTTTCCAGGGCCCACCAGGGGACCAGGCTGCTCTCTTTGCTGCACAGGCGCGGCCCTCCCCTCAGCTCCCCCAGTATCCAGGGCTGCAGCAAGCACAGGTATCCGCATTTGCTTTGTACATGCTGCTGGGATTTTTAATGTTTTTTGAAGTGGGAAGCCAAGTAAATAGAATATTAGCTCTTTATGGGGTCTAGAACGTAGTACTTCTGCTTATAATTGACCTCTCAAAAAAAAATTACCAGTGATCAACAAGCCTTAGGACTGACTGATTTAAAGAGCATAAAACATTTCAGAACGTTCTGGAGTTAAAAATGTAAATACCTTTCTACTAACGATGATGGTAGATGTTGAAATGCTTCACAGTCCCAGAATAACTTTATGTTATAATGAATAATGATGTAATTCATGATTGAATTTCTCATATTAAAAGATAGGTTTGCAGAGGAGTCATTGTAGAATAAGAAGGTAATTGGCCTTGGAATCAGACCCTGTCACAGTTCCTGGCAACTTACTAGCTGTGTAACATTGTGCACATTATCCTGTGTCTTGGTTTCCTTCTTTGTAAAATAGAGATGAGCATGTGAGGATTTAAGACAACCTGTGCAACCAGTATGTTGCCAAATCCATGGTAGCCTCTCAACAAATGATAGGCTTGCCTCAGTATAATGCAACTCGAGCTATTTTTTCCCAATAATTTTGTTGTTTCTGCATCTCTATACTTTTACTCTGTCCATCTCATAATTAGGAGCCCGGGAACGTTGACAAGACTGCCGGTGGGGCTAACAGTTCACACCGTGTCTACAGCTAGAAGGCAGTCTGAGATTGGCTCTCACAGGCACTGAGCCCCACAGCTGGATCCGTGCATGCTGCTGGCTAGAAGTTCATACGCATTACTCTGTCTTCCAAGTCAGAGCCATTAGACTACCTCAGAGTGTGGTTCTTTGAGGACTGAAGAGCAGGCCTCTTCCATTTCAACCAACATTCCATTCTATAACTTGCAGATAGCCACCCAGCAGAATATCAGGTTTTTCATTTACATTAGGCTTCGAGATTTAGAGGAACAGGTACTCATATATTAATATTGAATAGAAAAATATTCAGAGTATTGGTAGAGTGCTGAAAAGGGCTATAGTCCAACCAGAACTAGAGGATATCGAATAGTCCCTAATTACACCCTTATTGTGGGGTTAAGGTGTTGTTTTTTTGGTTTTTGGTTTTTGGTAACTCATTAGTTACTACAGGCAAATTCATCAGATCCAAGGTGTAGGTGTGGCTATATATCAGGAAAGTGTACTCAATCATTTTAATTTACATTGGACATAGGTAGCTTCTCTTTCTAACTTTGGAAATGAAGTTAATAGTGCTTGGGATCTGTTGAACATTGGTATCATCCATGCACTTAAGGTGTGGATGCTTGCCCGACTATTTCTATACAGAAACACATCTTTCCTTCCCTCAAAATAAGCAACCGATTCTAAAACTGATCTCTTAACCAAATGAGGATTCATGTTTTGTTTTGTTTTTTAAGATTTATTTACTTATCAGAGAGCAAGCTTGAGTGGGAGGGGCAGAAGGAGAAAGAGAATCCCAAGCAGACTCTATGATGAGTGGGGAGCCTGATGTAGGGCTCAGTCTCACAACCCTGAGATCATGATGTGAGCTGAAACCAAAGTTGGACACTCAGCCGACTGCATCATCCAGGCACACCTCGTTTTTTTTTCTTTTAATTGAAATTTCTGATGAATCATGATCATCACTCTATAGCATTCTTGCTAGCCTCTTACCTCCAGAGTTGTCCTCCTCATATGTTGAGTTATAAGAACCTTGGAGAACAGTGACTCTCAGGGAACTCCTCCCGGGTTTGTTTGTGCCTAGGGATAGCAAAGGTGGTGGTAAATTGAAACAGTGGCTTCTTGTGCCTACCTGCAGACCATGCCCCAGGGCTACACGATGTATGGAACGCAGATGCCTTTGCAGCAGACCCCACAGCAGCAGGCTGGCGGCATGGTCCTGTCTCCCAACTACAACTCCAGAACCTATCCAGCCGCACATTCCAACCCGGCGTTAATGGAAAGACTCCGACAGATGCAGCAGCAGCCCAGTGGCTATGTTCAGCAGCAGGCGTCGCCATACCTGCAG
The DNA here is from genome assembly GCA_002007465.1 of Ailurus styani. Lineage (NCBI taxonomy): Eukaryota > Metazoa > Chordata > Mammalia > Carnivora > Ailuridae > Ailurus > Ailurus styani. Next base: position 284,338 of record LNAC01000438.1, on the reverse strand, counting down.
CCCTTGACTGGCTCTCAGAGGTGATACATGTGGAGATAATGATTGCAGTAGTCGACTCTTGAATTCTTGTCTTTGTTATACATTGCTAAGACATGGTGCTTTACAGTTGTTTTTAGGAGCTTGCATATTTGCATGTAATTTGCATTCTGTCACCTCATCTCATTTTTAGTAGCATCCAGATAGAAGATTAAAATAAGCAGTGCCCCATTTTGTTTATTTCATTCAAGGCCCCTGTAAACTCACATCTGCCACAGTATGGGTGTAATATTTTAGTTGATGTCCTCATGTTAGCTCCAGTGTTTTCCATTCTTTCAAAAAGGTTTTTGGCTAAAAATATCTTAAGATGAAAAAAATTGCTGATCATTGTTAGCAGTGCCTTACGAGAATATTTTGATGAGAGCCATATAGCCTGTGATTGGCTAATACTCATTGTGCGTGGTACCCATAGAGTTTTGTTACATTCTAGTTTCTACCTTTTCTGCTTTAAGTAGGGTTGGCAGAAGAGGATCATGAAAGATTCTTTCTCAGTTCTTGCTGTAATTGAATCCCATAGACATAGTGCATGGTGACTACCAGCCATGTGTGACTATTTAAATTAAGACTAATTAAAGTTAAAATAAAAATTTAGTTTCTCAGTCGCACTAGTCACGGTTTAAGTGTTCGATAACCACGTGCAGCCAAGCAGAACCAACTTTGAAGGTGTGGGACCCGTGCAGTCACATAGTGCATTGTGTTTAGAAGGATGCCATGCTTAATGTATTGGTCTCTTGTCACCGTCTTGAAAATCCAACCAGTTTTTGATCAAGTAGCCTTATGTTTTTGTTTCACACTGAGACCCAGAAATTGTCACTCATCCTGGAGGCCAGTAGCTACCTTACTGGACAGCACAGTTGTAGAACATTTTAGGCATCATGGGAACTTCTGTTCGATAGCATTGGTCTAGAAGAATTAAGTTTCATGCAAAATTTTACATTATAGTAGACAGCAGCTTAGCTTCCATGTGTTACAGTCAGTTGTTACAGTCATGTGTTACTGTACATCAACACCAGGTTGTTACAGCTTGGAAAGTTGGCATGGTTGATGGTAGCACATTTGGGAAAGTAAATAAGATTGGAAAAACATGCTGCATTGTATTTATTATTATTCTAATAAATGGCAGCATAGCATATTGCCTATGAACTTGAACTTCAGAGCTCAAAAGTTGTGGGTTTCAATCCTACCTGTGCTCTTTACAGACTGTCTGAATAACTCTGGGAAGTTATGTCTCTAGCTCTGTGTTGTCTCATTTTAAAAATAGGGATAATAATGCCAATCAAAACCACATTGAGGTATCACTTCTCATCAGTCAGAATGGCTAATATCAAAAAGATAAGAAATAACAGGTGTTGGCAGGGATGTGGAGAAAAAGGGAACACTTGTGGCCTGATGGTGGTTGTGTGAATGGGTGCAGCTGCTATGGAAAACAGTCTGGAGTTTCCTCAAAAAATAAAAAATAGAATTGCCATATGATCCAATAAATCCACAGCTGGGTATTTACCCAAATAATGAAAAAGCACTAATTTAGAGGGATACATGACCCCTGTGTTTATTGCAGCATCATTTACAATAGCCAAGCTCTGGAGGCAACCCAGGTGTCTGTCAAAAGATGAATGGATAAAGTAGATGTCATGTATATATAGAATGGACCATTACTCAGCCATAAAAAGAATGAGTTCTCACCATTCATGACAACACAGAACTAGAAAGTATAATGCTAATTTAAGTCAGTCAGTCAGAAAGAAACAGATACCATAAGATTTCACTGATAAGTGGAATCTAAGAAACAAAACAATGAATAATCAAAAAATAGAAACAGACCAATGCATACAGAGAACAAACAGGTGGTTGCCAGAGGGAAAAGGGCAGAGAGATGGGCAAAATAAGTGAAGGGGATCATGAGGTACAGATTTCTAGTTATAGATTAGTAAGTTATGGGGATGAAAAGTAAAGCATAGGGATATAGTCAATACTATTGTACTAACTTCGTATGGTAACTATACTTATCATGATAAGCATTTCATAATGAATAGAATTGTTGAATCTCACCCACTCACTCTTGAACTGCAGGTCGTGCAACTTGAATGCAAAATTTCTTATATGTGTTTGGAAAAAAAAAACAAACCAAAACCAAAATTGAGCTGTTTCTCATTTCCAAATAGCTGTCCAAAATACAGATGCCGGCCATCTTTCAATTAAAAGTTTTATTTTTTTATTTTTTTTTTCAATTAAAAGTTTTAAATAAAATGGGGATAATAAAACTGCTGATCTCCAAGTGTTGCTGTGGGGAGTAATAATACATTTCAGACTCTTACTACCACCATACCTTCTCCAGAGTAAATGCTCAAATGATCTCACTTATTATTAAAAACTATTAAAATATTCTTAAAAAGTAATTTAAACATTACAGTTTTATCTTAAAATAGTGAACATGCTTGCTGTCCTTTGTCCAGTGACTCCGTCTCTCTCTGAGAATCTAGATTTTCTTCTGGTCTCTATCGCACATGAATTGTACAGTTGAATACTGAACATGGTCATTTCTTTGTGAACGTGTGTAATGTGCCATTGGCACTGATTGAAAATATGACAGTTTGCCTGGGTGTGAAACCAAGTTGTGTTATTTTTTTTTTTTTTACCAGACTGAGTCATCAGTCCCTTCAGCAGAGCCCTCTGGTAGGTGGGGGAATCGACGCGGTGCTGACGTCCACACAGCCAAGCCTTCCCTCGGTGCCCTTGCCGCAGGACCCGATGAGACCCAGGCAGCCACAGGTTCGACAGCAGCAGAGGCTCCTCCAGGTCTGTGGCTGGGGGGGATGGCAACGCAGGAGGGGTTCTCAGTAGTCCTAAGGAATGGGAGGCACTCCAAAGAAGCTTTCATTACCAAGTTCCAAGGAACCCCGTGTAGTTGACCCTAGGAGTTCAACTCAGGTAACTTAGTTCCAACTTGTCAAGTGTCTTCCTTTCTCGGCGCGTTTGCCAGGTTGTGGGCATTTTGCAGAATGTCGTTCCCCTTTACAGAGGTTCAGGAGAGGGTAACTGGCTAAATATTTACATTTATTTGATGTAAATATTTAAGTACCTTGGATAAAGCATTCCTTCTTTCGACACATTCTTGCTTCTAACTTACTCATTTAGGAAATACAGGCTACTTATGTTTAACTGTTCCATTTGTCTTCATTCTTAGCAAGTTTGTCCTGTATTATTAGATTGGATATTGTCTGATGAGTCTCTTCAGTGAACTCTTAGCAGTAAATTCACCTTGAAATGCACTGTCATTTTATGTGTTACCTAAGAAAGACATAAAAACACCACCAAAATGGGGGTACCCAAAGCTATACTCTTGGAATGAGTTCAATAACACTGTCTTGCAGAAAGGAACAGTAAAGTAATGCACATGTTTTAACCTTGACCCTGGTTTGAGGGAATGAAAAATACCTCCCCTGAGAATTTGAACCACAAATTTAAGTGGGTTTGAGGTCTGAATTCAGTGTGATCCAAAAAGTTCTAGTTGACGGTACCCCCAGGTGGTAGGCAGAAGCCAACACAAATCCTCCAGAAAAATGGGTTTTACAATTATAAAATGTCATTAGTTGTAAGATGCCATTGGTTGCATCTCAGTTTGTAGTAAGAGTTCAGTAAGAATTCCATGTGTAGTAAGAGTTCAATGAGAAAATATGAGAAAAAGACTCATTTGGTAATATTAAGGATAGTCATAGTAATATTTTCATAAACAGTTTTGTCTCAGGTTCTGAGGATATGTTTCAGACCTTAATAGAACTGATATCTATATTTCCCTCTGTTTTAAATTTCTCATTTCCAAATCATGAAGGAAAGTTATTACATTATTTACTACTTCTGGTCTTAAATTGCTTTTCAAGGCTGCAAATTTTGGAAGTGGTTTTTTTGTTTGGTTTTGGTTTGGTTTTGTTTTTTTGTTGTTGTCGTTGTTGTTTTAGATTTTTATTTATTTATTTTAGAGAGAGCATGAGAGGGGAGAAGGTCAGAGAGAAAAGCAGACTCCCCCCATGGAGCTGGGAGCCTGATGCGGGACTCGATCCCGGGACTCCAGGATCATGACCTGAGCCAAAGGCAGTCACCCAACCAACTGAGCCACCCTGGCGCCCTGCAAGTGTTTTTTATTGGTTAATATGTACTTTTTAAAATCCCAAGTAACATAATATGCCCTTGTGGTCATTTTTTCAGTACTACAAATTCCCTGGAGATAAAGAAAAGGGATTTGCTTCTGCCTCAGGATTATACTTAACTCTTTTCTTGGTGACTGACTATCTCCATAAAGGCAAAAATTGATAAATACGAGGTTAGGTTGGATTTTTCTTGGAAGAATTCAGGGTGCCAAATGGAGAGTTGGCCTTATATTGCAGTCATTATGGTTCTGGTCCCACTTGCATTGTCTCATTTGGTAGTGACCTTGCCCAGACCTCCTGCTAGGATTCCATGTACATGAGTGTTGGCACTTAGTGGGAAATACCATCTGGTGATAGCTATTTATTACCTTGCCCTAAAGAAGACAAATAATTTGGGGGGTAGTACCCAAACCAAGTTGGAAATGCAGAGGATAAAAACAAGTCCAGCATTGTCGTCATCAATATGAAGTGCCTGGGTGGAGGACACATTGAAGGTCACGGAGACAAACCACTTATTAATGCTTTCCTTTCCTCTGTGTCCCCACATAGTGGATGAGTAGTGTGTGTTTTTTCTGTGACTTGGAAGTGTTTTCTAAGGGCTTTTTATTTACGCCAACTCTGTCACTGACATAATTTGTTTTTATGCTGGTAGTTTTTGTCAAAATTTCCCACATACACATCTTCCTTTTAAAAAAATATTCTAATGTTAAAGAATTACTCCTCCTCTTCTTCCTGTTTTTCTTCAAGAAGTCTACATTTCTCTTTAAAAAAAAATTAATCTTCAAGAGTTCATCCAGATGTCATAGGGACTAAAAAGGTAATTATGTAGTAGTCCTTTTCCAAGGACTGGTATAAGATAAGATAAAGTATGTGCAAGATCAGATAACATGAAAAGTGTTAAAACAAAGTATAAAGGATTTTCCTGGACAGCAGAGGGCAGTATAGACCGTGAACACTGTGACAACAGAAGGACGAGCTCCTTGGGGTTGTGGTGATCCAAGAAGCCTGCAGAGAGAACAGATTTATTAGGGCTTGCCCTTGAAAGATGAATAATGTTTGTCAGGACAAAGATGCAGGAGATAGGTGTATATCATTTTTGTTGCAACAACATAATTAGGTAAAAGGTATATAGGGGGAGGGAGGAGATTGGAATATATTACCCTCTCTGTATAAGTGTCTAATCCTTTTCTCTTTCTTTCCAGATGCAGCAACCCCCCCAGCCCCAGCAGCCTCCACAGCCCCAGAGTCAGACCCTTGGTCTTCAAGCGATGCAGCCCCAGCAGCCTTTGGTAAGGAAACTGATGTTTTGGAACCAAACATGTGGGGTTCTTCTTTAAAGGCAGGTTGCATTTTTCATCCCATAGGATTATTTGTTAAGAACTGAAATAGCTTAAATGTACACTTGCAAATTTTCTGTAGAACTTTTATCAGAGTAGTATATTTGTTTTCACAGAAAGGTATAAATAAATATTGGGGTTCAGTAAGTTATCATTTTTCCTCTTCACATTTTTTCAGACTCTTCCATGGACTAAAATATTTATGTTGAGACACTGATTTTTTTTCTAAACAGTGTTAAAATGATAATTTATCTATTGAGTTTTTACTATAATTTCAAAAAAGCATGAGTGTGCTTTCTAAAGTATTATCTTTACTGATATAAAAGAAACTCTGATTTCGGCCAGTTATTTTCTATAAGAATTTTCATATAATTCGTTATTGTATAATTAACTTCTTGAGCTTTATAAGTCAGATTTTGGAAATGTTAAGTGCATAGCATCAATGTTTTCTGAACTACAATAATTTACAACATCCTTTACTTTTCCAAGTGCCATATCACTGGTTTATTATTTACTTAAGCATCTTTTCTTTAAATTGCCTCTTTTTCTATTTACTTAAATAAGTATATTCTAAAAAGAAGAATTTTTACTACTGCCATCAATGGTCACATCACCTGCCACATATTGGAAATATCTGTAAAAATAAATACTTACACTGAAGGTAACTGAATGACATGAGTTGTGTGAATGACTACTGCCTAATGTGAGCTGGCTTACTGCACTTTGGGAAACCCTGGTATAGACTGTCTTCAGGACAGGAGTAGAAAAATGGGTGGTTTCACAACTTTTGCAGTAAAGAAAGAACAATAGAGCCAGAGCTGAAGTACATCAGGACAGATCAGATAAGTAGAGCTGGGTGATAAAGGACAGGTCGTGCCCAAGTTGACTGATAGCAGAGAATCAGCAACTGGAATAGGGCATCTCGGTGCACTTTACAAGCCTCTGCCTTGGCGGGTTTGGTCCCCATTATTAAGTAAATTCTTTATCATGAATCTAGTTTTTCTAGCTCCAATTTTTTTTCTTTTTGATATCTGTGACATTTATTGTATTCTATCTTAAAAATCCTTTCTCAAGTAGAGGCATTCTCAGACAGCCTACACTTTTCATCATCAGCGATGTGTATGAGCAGGATGGTTTGACTTACAAATGTTGTGGCAGGGACTCCTTGGGATGGGATACTGCTACCGCACCCTAGCATCTCACCCAAGAATAAGATACAACTCTTTTGAAGTAATTTCAAACTAACAGAAGAATTAAAGAATAATACAATTACCATAAATCCTCTTCTCAGATTCACTAATAATATTTTGTCACATTTCCTTTATTTTTCTTTCTACACACACACACACTCTCCCCATCTGTACATATGAGTAAGTTGCAGACTCATGCCTCTTATATCAGCACTAGTTTAGTTGCTTTATAATGTAACAAATAAGTACATAAAATACTAAATGTATTACATTTTTTTATTCTTAGAGAATTGTGCTATATAAACACAGATGGGTATTGATATCAAGTACCTGAAATGTAATGGTTATTTTGGGTAGGGTAAAAAAAGAAAAAAATTAACATTTGATTCTATCACAAAGTTAAACTTATAGGGCTGGGGTGGAAATTGTCTTTAAACTTCTTAATTATAATTTTAAACTATAAATTTCTTTGATTTTTTTTTATTATTATTATTTGCCCCAGGGGGTACAGTTCTGTGAATCATCAGGCTTACATCTTTCACAGCATTCACCAAAGCACAAACCCTTCCCAATGTCCATAACCCATCCACCCTATCCCTACCCTCCCACCCCCCAGTAACCCTCAGTTTGTTTTGTGAGATTAGGAGTCTCTTATGGTTTGTCTCCTTCCCCATCCCATCTTTAAACTATAAATTTCTTAATTATAATTTGATGCAAAGGATCAGCTTTTGCAGAGTTGAGAAGAGACTTATCCCTGTGCTCCACTAGAATGAAAACATATCTAATGTAAGCATATTTAATATCTTTCTGTTCATCTAATGGTTTCATAAATATTTAATAAATTTATTATGTGTAAAGAATATATATATCAGATTTATTCACTTTTGACCTCTAAATCAGTTTTGAAGTTTTTAATGTCATAGGTTGTATTTTACTTACTAGCTTAACATACAACCTTGGGATTGAGTAGGTTAGTCCAAACAGTGTCCTATGATTTTTTCCCATTGTGTTCACAGTAAAGTAATTTCAGAGGAACAAGGAACTCGATTACAACAGTCTAAATGGATAGTAAAATCCACAGTAGGTTTTTTTCCAGTCTTTTTTTTTTTTTCTTTTGAGCTGAAGTCTTTTTTTGAAAGCTATCTTGGAAACATAATTCTTATTTTTATATTTAGAACACTGTATTGTAACCTAGACAGCAATTATTTTTACCAAGGCAGAAATATTGTTTATTTCTGTCGTAGTCTTAGGATAGGCTAGGAAGTTTAAAATATCACTTAGAGCGACAGGTTTCAGAATTAGAAGTTAAAGGGATGGTCAGTGATCTTGGAGTTTTACATTATATGATTTGTTCTTTTTTCAGCATACTCTTATATACTTTTAAGTTTATGAGCATAGTCTACGTGTTTGTAATGTTACATAAATACTAAGTCAGTCAGCTGAGTCCTCTGCTATTTACTTGCTTAACATCCCACCTGCTACTGCTGAACATTGGCACTGCTTCCAATTTCACAAATAACACTGCAAAGGGTATTTTGATAGATATTCTATTTCTCTTTTTTTTGTTTTTGTTTTCTTACAATAAAAGAAAATAGCGTAAGAATAGTTATCCCTAATTGTATATCTTCAGAACAGCAGTAGCAGAAAGCCTTAGCAATCTTAAGAAGAAAATTATATTCTTATAATTTCTTAAAATGTGATATTGTTTCTTTGCTGGAAACTGAGCGGTAAGCTGGCTGTGGAAGAGAAGTTAGATCTGACTCATTCGGAGTTCTGATTCATGCAGTGTCAGGGGAGAAGTGGTATTGGTCACACAGCCACTGCCCTCTCTGTGACTTGCCCTACGGCTATGGGTTGACATCCAGAGGTCAGTTCAGCTAGTGCTTATTTGTTCCGTACTGTAGAGGCTGGCACTGGGCCAGAGGTTATTCGCACACGAATGAAGCGCCCAGCATGCTCCCTGCCCCCTGACAGCTTAGAATCCCAGCAAACCACTGAACAGCGGCTCGACACGTGGGAAGCAGGAGAAGTGCTAGAGAAGCAAGGGCTCCTGTAACACAGCACCACACCTGGGGGCCTGAACAACAGAAGCATGTTATCTCACAGTTCTGGAGGCTGGGTGGGCGTCCAAGCTCAAGGTGTCTGCAGAGTTGGTTCCTTCCGGGGGCCGTGAGGGAGAAATCTGCTCCAGGCCACTCCCTCTCGCTTCTTGTAGTTTGCTGGTGATGACCTTTGCCTTTACTTGGTTCATGGAAACAAACATGATCTCTCCCTTCATCCTCTCATGATGTTCGCACTGCTAATGTGTGTTTGTGTTCAACTCTCCCTTCTTTATAAGGACACCAGTCACACGGGATCAGGTCCAAGCCTCATGATCTCATTTTAACTTGATTACCTCTGTGATGACCCTATCTCCAAATAAGGTCATACTCTGAGGTACTGGGGGTTGGGATGCCGACAAAGCTTTTCAGGACAACATAAATCAACCGGCACAGAGGTCAGGAAGGGTATGAGAAGCTCAGGAAGCTTTGTCGAGGAGGTTGGATGCAGTGGACCTGGAAAGGCAGTAGGGTTTTTTGAGTGCTCTTTGTCCCCTCGTTGACAGCAGCAGCACAGTGATTATTAACACCCACGTGGGCAGGTTGGTCCCCGCTGCAAAAAGTGAACCTACGAGTCAAAACTAACTTAGAACAGAAATTGGTGCTTTTTCAAAAAGCATCTTCAGAAAGCAGCGTTTCCGTGAAAAGAGGAAGAAAGGGTTAAAGCCCATGCTGACACATTAAATGTGGTGTGAGCTTAATATCAATCCCTGTGTTGCTGTTGGCTTACTTAAGTTGCTGGAAAATTATATTTGGCCTTTCTAATTCTGACCTAAATTATAGTTCTTGTCTTGAAAAATACCTTTAAAGTTTTTGAGTTGTAATGATTAACTCTTAACTAAATATATTAACAGGTTGTGATCTTTTCTTTAAAGCTGATTTTTAGCTTTTAAAGCTTCAAAGAAGCTTTAAAAAGTCAGCCTTTTAAATTTTTTGATCCTTATGTATCACATTATATTGAATGTAATGCCTTACAAAAATATGCATAATGGAAGCAGTAGTTACTTAAATGATCGCATTTATTTGTAGCCAGAGATCATGTATGAAATTGTCCTATAATCTTCCTAAAAAAAATTCACATGTTCCATTCAGAGAAATTGTGAGGAAATTTTCCAATGCCTCTAGAATTCAAAATTACCCAGATAGTATTTTCTTTTTCAAATGGAAAAAATTAGTTGAGAGAAATTTACTGAGCCATGTCCCCTTCCTTTCCATGAATTTGGACTTTTAATTTTTTTTTCCTTTTTGAAGGGAAAGGAGGAGTAATTCTTGGATGGAAGATAGAGAAGACATTTGTGGGAGATTCTGATAACAGGACAGATTTTTTTTGTCTACTAAAAAAAACTATAGATTTTTAAAAATCGGCTGCATGCATGTTACTAGTGAAATTACAAATAAATGCCAAATCCTCTGAGATCTCTTGGTGCCAGTCCTTTCTGAGTGTGCCACCTCGCAAATGCCAGTATCTAAGCACGCGTCCTTCTGTCGTGGCACTCAGTGGTGGGGTCCACGCGTTCCACAGTCCTTGTGCTGGAGCTGGCACTGATGAAGGGTTACATTCTGACCGTCAGAGGAGCCCACAGCTCTCTGCACTCTCTCAGTTGGCACAACAGGTTTCAAATAAATGTTGCCTTGGTGCCTTTTCCTTTGCTCACTGGTAGTGTGCTCTCAGTCTTAGGACACAGCTGCAGAAGGCAGGAAACATGCTTTACTCACTTTGGTGTTCCTAGAACCCCCAAATGTGCCTGGATTTGGTTATTATCGTTGAATAACTTGTTCGTTGAATATCCTAGCAGCAAAGGAACAGAAGCCCCATGCGTGATCCATAATAAAGGATAATAAAGTTCAGAAGGCTGGAGGTCGAAACCAGCTGTGAGGCAGTGTGAAGGCCCAGCACTAACTCCTCAGCCCAGCTGTTGCTTAGTGTTTGCTGCTGCTGCAAAGAAGAGCCCAAGGAAGCCAGGTTGTCTGAGACAGAAATCATTCAGTGGCATTTATTTAAATAGAAATTACCAGTTTAGAGATGCATTTTGCCTTAGTAATGAGTGAGCAGGAACATTAAATATCCTTGAATAAGCATGTGTTGTCAAAATAGGGATTTAGGGATTAGTCCAAATACATCATAATAAATTTTTATATTACTGTTTTGAGGTCAGCAGAGAACGTGTTTAGTGGAGAGTAGCTCTGACCTATGGGCTAGTTGGCTGCACCTGATGGACATTGTTGAGCTCTGTCTTGTGGTTGCAGCAGGAGCATGGCACAGCTCCTGTCCCCGAGAAGAGCAAAATCCAGAATACTAGGGAGAGAAGCAATTGTCAATTACACCACATTTGATAGTAAAGACATCTCCACAGGATACAAGAGCAATGATTTTGCTCTTCAAATTCCTAAGGGAGGAAGTAAGCACTTGAGCTGATCTTTGAAGGACAAGCAGATTTTTAGGAGCTTGTAGGGTGGGATGAAGGGGGAAGGAAGGTTTTCTAGAAGGAGGGATTAACATTTGCAGAGGCACAGAGGTAAACAAAACCGTGAACACCTCCTGTATGGATAGAGTCCGGGAAAACTGGACTTTTTGTGTCAATAAACATACACAGATTGTGGTTTTTAGATTTATTTTTACTTCTAGTAAACCTCAATTGTCCCATGTACTGACCTGTTTTGGTAAATTAAAAGTTCCAGCTCCCACTACAGGGCTGATTCCAAAATCTAGCCAAGCGTCAGACTACTTAGGGGAACCATTTGAAAATACAGATTTTTTGCACATTTGCCCCCATAAATTTTAACTCAGGAAGTCTGGGGAAGAACCTAAGAGGATGACTCTTTAAATTTCTCCTGATGGATTTATGCTTCTTCAGCCAGTTTTTTGCAAGAGCTCAGTGAGTTGATTTAGAAGGCTCCCCAGTGAGGTTTCTGTGGGGAGCTCGTGGCATGCTCTCTTTCCCTGACTCTAGGTGCTCCAGGGCCCAGGGAAAGTGTAAATCGGGTCTCTTGCCTGCTGATATTCACATACAGGTGGAAGCAAGGTAAATTTTGTGTCAGAGTGGCCTTGAGAAAAACAGATGAAGGAGAACACCACAACTGAGGAGACTATGGACTACAGCCATATCCTTCCTTGGTGGGAGGGGGTGGGGGGTGGGAAGTGCCTAGAGAAACTGGTCTCAGTTTTTGGCCTTGGAACCACTTGTCGTGGAGCCAAAGAGCTTTTGCGTGTCTATTAATATTTATGGTATTAGAAATTAAAACAAATATTAACAGTATTTACTAATATATTTAAAATTCTCATTAGATTTTAACCAGAAATAACTTTATGAATAATGAAATGATGTAAAATAGTATTTTTCAGAATAAGAAATTAGAAGAATGACATTGTTTACGTTTTTGAGAATTGTGTGTCTGAATAAATCGAAGACATTGTTTGTTGTATGTAGCTTCTCAAAAACTGCATTGTATACTCCTGAGACAAGGAGAGCAAGAGCAACCAATGCCCTGGTATTTATTACGAGAATGGTTTAGACTTTGCAGATCCCCTCCAATAGTCTTGGGGTTCCCCGGAGGATATCATCTCTTAAGACCACCCAGCAGAGTACCCGCTACCTGCCAACATGTGTGCTCGCGTATTCACACACCTGTGCACATGAGCTTCCTATGTATTAGTTACCGCCTAGGTTCCTCAAAATACAGACTCTGAAGGGATCACTACCGTATTTCATTCTGTGAATTACTCTCTTTGGAGCAGATTTTAAATGAGCATAAAAGAAGACAGTTAAGTATCTGTTGAATGAATAAATGTTAGATATTTATGCACTGTATGTTAATAAAGTGATAAGATTAGACATCGGACACCTCAGTGGCTCAGTCAGTTAAGCGTCTGCCTTCAGCTTGGGTCATGATCCTGGGGTCCTGGGATCAAGTCCCATATGGGGCTCCGTGCTCACTAGGGAGTCTGCTTCTCCCTCTCCTTCTCCCATCCCCCCCATTGTGTGCACATCGCATGCACTCTTTAATATTCCCAATTAAAGATAGCACTGGATCGCAGTTAAGGTAGGAAGTTCTGAATCCCTGCCCCATTACTTACAGGGATCATGGGCAAGTGACTGAACACCATGGAGTCTCAGTTCCCTCAGCTGTAAAATGAGAGGAGTAGTAGTAAAGGTTCACCGTCCCTTATATTCATTTCTAAAATTCACACTAAATTAAGATATTTTCTTTGGAATTGGAAGTTCTATTTGTAACTCATTGAACAGCAAAGGCTGACCTGAACAGACCTCAGTCTGTCTGTATTCTGCCTGATAGGACTAGTTGTGTGTTTTGCTCTAGAAATGTAGTGTCTGATTATGTAGTACTGTCTTAGGACTTGGTCGGTCTGTATATTATAGATGTGTCATAGTAAATATACAAGTATATTAAAGTAAATATACAAGGACTTCGGATAAAGGATTGAGGATAGGTATTACCTGGTCAGGCTTAAATGGCTAATGTATACATACAATGTCTAGAACACTGCTGAGTCCGTGGTCAAAAATTTGGTTTTGCTAAATAGGTAGTATTTCCAAATAAATACAGAAACCACTGAATAGAATAGAAAGCACTTTATTTTACTAACATTTCCACATGAACGAAAGGTGGAGTTTTGCTTAATTTTTCCCTCTTGATGTGGGCAATAGAAAAAAAAAAACCAAAACAAAAAAAAACGAGCAAGGTGCTGTTTTCCTGCTTTGTATCCAAGAAAGTATAGTAACACTGGCTGACCTTCATCCAGCATCCCACGGAGGGCATAGTCCCAAGTGGGTCCTGGATGGAGGGCACTGCTGTGCCTCACCAGATTCTTGTCTCCATCCATCCAAGGCAAGGCCTGTGGTGCTTAAACAGATCCGCCAGTCAGAGAGCTTTCAGGTGGCCAAGGAAAATGGTTTATGTTGGCATGATCCTAACTAGTCAGCTGGTGAAGGATGAGATAACAAGGAGATCAGACCTCCGGGGCCGCCCCTGGAGTGGACTCCTTCATCACGCCTCTTCCAATAAATGTGAAGTGACCGCCCGGAGAGTGGGATGCTGCATGGATTGGGCACTTCAGATGCTCCCCAGGTGTACATCGGGGTGTAGACGAAAATTAATGTATGCCCTCCGGGCTTGGGCCTTTGATGGGAATGTGTGGGCCCTGTGTTGCAGACCGAGCCCGGCAGGGAGTCCCTGTCCTCATGTGCTCCAGGCCGTGCCGGCTGACCACCCTCCTGTCTCCTGTCCCGTTTCCAGTTCCCCAGGCAAGGCTTGCAGCAGACGCAGCAGCAGCAGCAGACGGCGGCCCTGGTGCGGCAGCTCCAGAAGCAGCTTTCTAGTAAGTACCCCCATGTCGAGAACACATGGCTCTCCAGAGAGTCAAGACAAGCGAGCAGAACACACATGGCGGCTCCTTAGACACCGCACTGTAATCCTTCAGTACTATTTTCCATCTTCATTTGAGTCCAGGCTGGCTTGGCTTGGGTTTAAATGCTCCCCCGCTCGCCCCTGCCGCTGGAAAGTCCCGCTCTGGGTGACCTCCCAGAGTTTCCCATCGAGGAAGGCCAAAGGCCACCTCTAGACCTGTCTCCTGGTCACTGGGGCTTGACTGTTCTTGCCACTGCACCATCCTGCCCTTCTGATAACAGTGCAGAGAACTCACGACCTGCAGAGCAGGGCACTTTGTCCCCAGTAATTTTGCTGGCTGGCTGGTGTGATGTTTTTTTTTTTAATTCTGCTGTTTCTCTAGAGCGAAGCCAACAACCCATTCCACCACACCTCTTCTACATGCCGGCCCTGTGCTTTCATGAATCAAATCCATCCCCCCCCAACCGTGCCGCTGTCATAGGAGATATTTTTAGAAATGGGAACCAGCCCCCTGTGACGCAAAGAATATTGGCCTGGGAATCGGGAAGTCTGAATTCGGTGCCAACTGTACCACCATTATCTGGATCATGTACTTGTTCGCCCATGCAGTGAGGAGACTAGCAGGACTGGCGGTTTCTCCTGGGCCCCTGATTATGTGCCTTGGAGGTATGGAGTGAAGGCCAGCCGGTCCTAAAGACAGCTGTGCGACGCTGGTACGATCCTGTCAGGAGAAGGGTCAGTTAGGACTGAGGGGCGACTTGGGTTTGGTCTTAATTTTCTGGCTGGCTGCGGTCTGTGTTGACTTTCTGGCGATGGGAATGCCCTTCACATACCTCGTGTCTCTACCAGGGCATAACCGAGGTCTTTTTTTTTTTCCTTCCTTTTTCTTTCTTTTCTTTAAAAATATTCCCCTCTTTTCGCCTCATTTTATTTGTTAAATCATTTAAATTGGTCTTCTTTTCTAGCTTCTGCTCAGTAGGTGTGGTCTGTTTATATGTGTGGTTAAAATTCCAGTGTTTTATCGAGAATTCATACTTTCACATGGCTAGAGAGAGAATGTAATTTCAGAGCAAAGACAACATGCTTAGATTTTAGATTTTTTTCTGGTGTTTAGAAGTAAGAACCTATGAGTTTTATGCAGTGGGAGTGTACCTCCTGTTTCCTGTTTCCCAGAGCTCATGACATGTAGTTTTTGTGTATGTGTGTGTTTTTTTAATCTGCCATTTATGGAGCACTCACTTTCTTGGACCCAGGCACTGTGACTTTACATAGATTAATGCGCTTAATTCCTATACTGCCCCAGGAGCAAAGGTATTACTATTCCCATACCATAGATGAGGAAACAGCTAAAGAAAAGGGAGATTGACTCATCTGCACAAGGTTATTATTCAGCTAAAGGTAAGGGGCAGAGCTGGGACTCGAACCCAGATGGTCCCCTTCCAGAGCCTCCCTCTTAACCACGCTATACTCTGCTCCCTGATATTCGCACTTACGCACTAAATCCCACTGCCCAACTCCAGAGGGCTCCTTTTGTATCATCACCCATGTGAATGGAGCCTCTGGATTGGAATAGTCCCACCAGAGTTGGGGAAGCAGTAGTTATTTCTAAGTCCCTATCATTTTTTTGGTACCTACTATTCTTCAGTTTTTCTGTGTGTGTGTGCACGCACATGCATGCTTGCACACATGTACATATGCGTAGGTACACACCTGAGTCAACACACATACAGCCACTGTCGCACGTGTAGACACCCTTACACACTTCTCTCTTACATATCTTATATGGCCATTTGTAGAAAATTACCCCGTTTCATGCCACTTCTCTCACTTATTATAATTTAACCCGTGTTAAAGTCCAATCTCTGATCGGCTTTTATAAATGTTTGGGGAACTTTCAATATTTTACAATACTCAGAGTCCTTTTGTGTGTGAGTATTGAGTTGTTTCTTGAGACACGGAGGCTTTAGAGGGGCTGGTTACTGTCCACAGGCTTTGTGCTGGCTGGTGTAGGACTCTAATGTAGGGCCGGTGCCCCTGTGGAATGCATGCAGTTATGGGGTTTGGACCTTCCCGCCCAGGTCCTCGGGCTAGCATGCCCTCCTTGGCCAGTCAGTCTGCTCTCCTGTTCTTGAGGCTGGTATGGAGAACAGTGACAAGAGGGTAGTATCTATCGGTGGCATAATTTTGCATCTGCGATTTTATTTGAATTTATTTTTCCCATTAGGTAACCAGCCACAGCAAGGAGTGACTCCCTATGGGCATCCATCACACTTCTGAATCTGGAAGAGGACAAGACATAAAGTTTTATGTTTGCACTGAAAAATAGAAAATCAGATTTAATGCATCAGTCATCTTTGGAAATGTCCCTTTGTTCTTTCCTTCTTTGAAGTTTTCTTATATTTTGTGCTACATTTCATTTAGAGGTATTTAAAACAAAATGAAAAGGAGGAAGTGTGGTTTGGGGTTTTTTGGTTAAACTCAACTTTAAAGTAGGTATGAAAATGTGGATTATGTGGGTCTACTCCAGGAAGAGCATGATAGCAGATCTTTTGAAATTGGTGCTTTTTGAATCTCATAGAAAGAATGAATTATGGTGGATTTAAAATATTTATGTATCCATTAATGATGAAGTTTGTTGTTTTCTTTTTCTCCCCCCAAACTGTGCTGGACCAAACTACTGATTTGAAAGGCATGTCAGATCTTGACAGGAGAGTGATCCATTTAATCTGCTTTCACCTTTGATGGTGAAATGGACATCTATTTGCATTGCTCTGATTTGAAATGTTTGTAATTTCATAAGCACTTTATAAACTTTGTTCTTATTTATGTAAGATTTTTCTTTGCTTTGTTGTGGTCAAAAGGTGCTGAAACAGATTGTTGCTTAGTACTTAAACTTCTTAGACCAAGAACTTCAACCTAGGCTTCTGTGAGAGCCACCCTCAGATACGTGGAAGCCTCTTGGAAGTAGCTGTACTCGAATTTGTTTTCAGTGGTGAGAGCATTGACCAGAGTCTTTGTGAAGGTACAACATGTCAATTCTAAAGGCCCGAACGAACCACAGTGGAATTGTTCCAACTACTTATTGCCAGATTTGGCAAAAATGACGCTTGGTTCTCCTGAACCTTATGCCAACTTGAGAAAACACGACCTTGCAACTGGCCTGAGATTCCACAGTGCTCAGACTTGACGTGGTCTCCAGAGAATCTGGCCCCCGAGTCCAGAAGGCTCTGGTTTTCATAAAGATGTATTTGCTGTTTATTTTGTATGGTAAGTATTTGCTATTTTGAATTTAATTATTAATGTTGGTGTCTTGGTTGTGTATTGCATATACTGTATTTATAAATTGGTGCAAAAAGCACAAGTAAATTATACATCAAATTTATTATAAAGAAATAGTAACTATTTTAACTTTGTTCAAGTATGTGGTAATTTGCTCCTATTAGAGTAAAAAATACAGTAAATTATTATCAGTTTGTGTAACTTAAGAGTATTCCATATAATATTTTTTTAGATTTAGATGCATAAAATTTTGAATGTGAAAATTGCAGGGCATTTTAAAACATGTGGGGGATATTTTCCCATGTTTTGTGTTAATTCATTTTCTTTTGCCATATGATTTTACATGTAATGTAGTTGAGCATACTGTGAATAGATTTGTCTATAATGAGCAAACCATATAGAACTACTTTTTTAAAATGTAGCTAGTATGACTTTAGGTCATTTCTTTTGCAAATCATTATATAAATAATTTATATCTTCCTAGGTGAGTTACTCATTGCAAAGTTTGACTCATGCAAACGACCTCAAATACATGTCCGCTTACTTTTGCTGTGGCAGCATCCATGTGAACTGCTTTGTACACTGTGAAATAGTTCCCTCCAGCCTTCTCATTTCATGTTTACTCTGGGCTGGAAAAGACTTTGCCAAAACATTAAAGACCATTCTTTTCACGAAATTAACATACTCTGTTTTCAGAAGACAGATCTTTACATTTCAGCTGGTTTTATATATCAGGTTTTGGTTTTTTTCCTCTTGAGAATCCTACATAGAGTTCATGAAGTTATTTTTCTTCAAAGTAATCTATCCATATAATGATTGCCTTGGCAAAACAACCGAAATGTGAATGTTGTGCCTAGTGAGTGAGTCCTGTTCCGTCCTGATTTCCTTTTCGAGAATTATTGGTATTTAAAATGCCAGTTTTCAGTTTGAACCATATATTTTTATAGTTCAGTATCGCAAACAGCAGTCATATTGTTTCAAGAATGAGTGTTATAATTGCATAGCATTCATATGCACTTTATATTTTGCATAAGGTAGAAATTAATTTATTAATAGTCATTTTGCACATGAAAGCTGTGGGGTCTACTTTTTTCTTGTGTCCTTTTCTTTTCAGGTGACAAAACTAAGTCATGGTAAAGCTCTGTAGTTCAGATTCTATGGAAAGTTGAGGAGAAGCCTGGGACTGGCTTATCCCTGTGCATTATAAAGAGAACAACTGGAATTTTTAATCTAGTCTTTAGCATATCTACTTCCACTTAATCCCACATCCTGAGAGGTTTCTTTCTTAGCAAGTGCATTAATTTGCATTAAAATGATTAGGAGGGAAAACCCTGTCCTTTGACAGAATTTGGTAATTTGCTTTTTAAGATAGGAAATTATCCTAGGTTAAGATGGAGACCTCCCTTCCTCTTAAAAATGAGACTTTGAAATTGAATGTAATTGGGCATCAGTATCCCTTAGACAGGCCTGTTTACACTCTATTCTCACTCCCAGTTGTCATTCTTATTTATTCCTTTTGGCCCGGAAGTGGAAGGAGGTCAAGGTGAGAATGAGTATCCTTTGACCCCTCATGGCCACAGGGTACCAGCATCCGAGATAGTAGCAGTCAGGTCACCTCTTAGGTGGAGCCAGCAGAAAGTTGGTGTGAGGAAAACACGATGAAGCAAGCTCCCCTGCGTCTCAAACCATCAGCAGGGGCTAAATTGTTCTGTTTTGTGTGCTGAGATATCCGAGCAAGACCTATGGCATTTTTTTTTTCACTTTAAATAACTGGCAAATATTTGAATAAATTCTGGATAAATTACACTGGACCACTCTAGCCTCTAGAATTAGAAAAGATCAACTACAGTGTCCCCCAAATCAATTCACGTTGAACTACAAAAAGCAACATTTTGTGTAGGTTTAATCAATTTTTAAGTACAATGAAACTTCATTATATGTATTTGTGTATTAGATCTAGCTTTTCCCATTTTCCTCTTCCATAAAGGATTACCGCTTAATGAAATAACAAGTTCATAAAGCAATGGTTCCTCCTCAGAATATTTTCCTTATAAAGAGCTCCAAACCAAGGATTCCTGTGCTCGATTTTGAAGTGAGGAAGTTTCATTGTATTTTTGAAGCCTAGTTTTTAATGAGTTTATTTCAGTAACAAAGTCATCAACCCCCTTTTCACTTTTTATGATGTGTAGGTATTAAGTTGCTTTTTATGTATATTTTAAATGCAGTTATTAAAACATTTTTGTATTCACCATCAATGAAAATTTTCAGTCCACACTAAATAGAGAATCATAATCAAAACCGTTCAGAGTTTATTTTCTCTAGGTGTTACTAAAACATTTCTAAACCAGCCACAAAATATCTGTACATCAAAATGGTAAATTTACAATCAAGACTGCAAATTTAATCTTTTCCATCATCTCTCTTCTCAGTGCCATGCTTGTAACATTGATAGAAGGTGGACACTAGGCAACTGGTAGTGAAAGAAAAAAGTCCATTCTTTAATGAAGAATTTAGATACGTTAGCCATTTGTTATTTTATGGTGGACAGTTTTACCTTAATGTTCATTGTTATTTGTTGGCAAAATAAAAGTGCCTTAAGTTAAAAGTTTGTTTGGAGATCAATTAACGAAATCACTATCAGTCATATTGCATTTATTTACAAGTCTTTTTTTTTTGCATGTCCATTATAAATTTAATATTGTAAATGTACTCAGATTCATTTACATGCCTATGGCTGCCTTTGATTAAACTTCTTCCAAAAAATAAACTCTGTCCAGATGTTGACTTTGTTCAATTTTTTTTTCATGTCAGATTACCTGAACATATGTTGTTGCATAATCACTACCCAGTGGATTCCTTGCTGTGCATTTATAGAGCCCAGAATCCGAGGTTTGGGGATTCTGAATGATGAGGGTACCTTGGGGGTGAAAAGGTTCAAGTCTATGAGTTCCCCCTTTATTTGCCATTGAGAGTAAGGAGTGGTCCGGCCGCTCCCATGTGATTTCTGGCTTGGGGACTCCCAGGGCCGCACATCGGAGCTGAACGGCCGCTCCTATCCTTGTGAGAATGCTCCTGGGTAGGCGATTTGTAATGCGTGGTGGGTAGGCTGCAACCATTACTGGAACGATAATCAGTGCATGGCCGATGCTGTTTTGAGCCGTGCAGATATAGTTTCCTCTGTCATAAGCGGTTGCTTCTTTAATGACTAAGGTACCATTTTCATGCAGTATGTATTTTCCACTATTTTGAGGCCTGTCTATTATATAACCACTTGGTGTAGTCCATTTGGTATTTGGCTTAGGGCTTCCATCGGACACACAGTGCAGTGATGGAGAGTCTCCACTGATACAGTAAACTGTTCCTAGCGCATAGGTAAGAATCACCGGCTTCTGGCCAATTTCTAACACAATTAATTTTTCAATGTAGCCGACTTTATTTCTTGCCGCACACCGGTATTTTCCTGCATCATCCCGAGTTGTTTTAGAAATGATGAAAGAACCATTGCTTGCAATCAGATACTGAGAAGTTTGCAGTTCATTGGGAAATCTTGTGCCATTTGGTAAAATCCAGATTATTTCAGGTGGTGGGTTTCCATCAACGGAACAATTCAATGCTGTGGACTTTCCAAGCTGGGCAACTATTTTTTCATTAAATGGATTTCTGAATGTTGGTCGTCTTAGCATCTCCAGTACTTCTAGCTGTACCACCAGCACGCTCTCTCCTCCTTCATTCCGAGCCACACAGATAAAATCCGCCGAGTCTGAAAACCTCACATTCCTAATTTCCAAGGTTCCATTTTTATGGACTGTGACTCTGCTTCCATGGTATGGGGCTGTGAGGAAAATATTGTCTGGCATGATCCACATGACTTGAGGAGATGGTGTTCCTTCAGCTCTGCAGTCAAAGTGTTTTTTGGAATGCCTCACAGCTGTGGCTTTAATGACCGTTCTGTTTGTATACAGACCGTTGATCAGTGGAGGTTTGGAGACAACATCCAGTTTGTATATTTTGGTGTCATCCCCACTGGGATTTCGGGCCACACACACATACTCTCCAGAATCGAGCAGTTTTACTTTGTTGATGGACAAAGACCCATTGGCATGAAATGTGTACCTATCCTTAGAGAATGAAATCATGTCGTGGGAAGGCAGCAACCAAAATATTTTCGGTTTGGGTTCACCGATGACCTCACAGTCAAGGACCACTGTATCTCCAGCCTTGATTCTCGTGTTGGTCTTGTAGCCCTGCCTGATCCGTGGGGCGGCGGTTATCACTGTTAGGTGCACCTTCATTTCATCCTTCCCCAGAGTGTTCTGGGCATAGCAAGTATAATCTCCTTCCTCTGCTAGCCCAACTTTGTTGAAGTATAAGGTTCCATTGTCGAAAAGGGTATACCTCCTGGTCCTGCGGCCACTGTCATCGGCTTGCATGGCATTGTTTATCGTCGTTCCATCAGGCAAGCTCCAAGATATCTCAGGCACTGGGGAGCCAGAAGCCTCACAGTCAACTTGGAAATCCTTCCCATGAAATACTTGCTTTTTAAAATGTTGCTTGTGATAAATTTTGGCCGGTTTCAGTCGGAGGCTCACGTGCATCAGTATCAGATCGTCCCCCATTTTGTTTCTGGCCACACACAAGTAGTCACCACCATCTTTTTCTGTTATTGATCCAATAAACAAGGATCCATTTGGGTAGACATGGATGCGGCTGCCCATTCTAAGGAGAGAAGAGACAGATTTTAGTGTGCAGCTATCAGCAAGGGGTGAGGCGAGTTGCCCTCCCCTACATAGGATTAGCTTTGTGGACATTTTCTTAAACTGTTGCAATAAAATTAAAATCAGTACTACTTATTTACTGTCTCCTAAACTATTTCCTGAGAGAGAAAATTATCTAACTGAACAGTTAGATTTTAGTGAAATGAAACTCCTTCACAATGGTGATTTGAAAGATACAATGCTGAGAATGCTAGAAAGATTGGATGCCTTAGACACAGGACTTTCTTGACCATTTTAATATTGATTGTTAATTGTTTTGTTGATTGTTTTGTGATATGTCCGTAAGAACTTCCATACAGACTTGGCTCAGAAAAGATGCCAGATTATATTTTTTAAAAAGGTTAGTAACAATAATTAAGAGTTATTTGGTTACAAAATAAGTTCTACTTTGCTATGAAGAAAGGAAGTGCCACTGTAAGCCTCATTAGAAGCCTGCTGTTGCCTCTGCCCTTTGTGAGCAGCTGTAAAGTGACTGTTCTGCATTTTGTCGAACTGTGCAATACCATTTTTTCTCCCTGAAGTTATTACACAGCATCCCGTTACCACATTGAGCCACCAGATGGCACGTCTTTCCTGATAAAACCAAATTCAGCTTTTCAGAAAGACCAGCGGAAATTTAATTGCTGCTAAAACCGGGATCAATGTGGTACATTTCAAAAGGTACTGTTATTTTTAAATTTTTAAGTAGTTTCTCACTATACAGCTGGTAATACTTTATTTAGAGAGCCTTAGTATTTAGACACTTAGATAGCTTTAGTAATGCATGCCTTAGGTCACAGGGCTAGTTCAAGACTCCTCTCTTTTTCACCCATGTTACACTATCATCTGATATTCTTTACTAATGCTTCATAAAAGCACTGATTCTCAAAGTTGGATGCATATAAAAATCATTTATGGAGTATAAAACGAGGCTTACCTCGTGTGGAGTGGAGTGTGTGGTGTGGAGTGTGGCTTAGGCAGCAGGAGTCTCAGTTTTCCAACGGTTCTCATGTGCAGCCAAGTCTGAGAACTGCTGCTCCCAATCTTGGCTCTCAAAAAACAGTTCTGTCATCCCGTGCATTAGAATCACATGGCGCCTGCCTCATTTAACATGCATATTTCCTGGCTTCACTTTTCAGAGATTCTGATTCACTAGATCTGGCCAGGGGTCTGGGAACCCACTGAGTAACAAATGTCCCAGATGACCATGACTCTTACGAACAATAAAGTTTTGAGAGCCAGTCTCAAATTTTAGCAGGCACTAAAATCACCTAGAAGGCTTTTAAGAACACAAATCGCTTGTTAAAAGAGAATAGGTTCCTGATTCACTGAGTTCTCAGGCAACACTGATGCTACTGGGAGGGGTACTGTATCCTTTGAAAACCATGGATTTAGGGTGACCTTGTCCTGCCCCCAGATCTGATGGTAATATATAAGGTGGTAGTATGTAAGAAGAGACTATACCTCTTTCTTTTTATAAAGTGATATTTTTAAGAGAAAATTTACTTTTCAAAGTAGAGTGTTCCCCAAGTAAAAGAAACCATCTGTAGTCCTTCTAAAGCAATGCTTCTCAGACTTTATTGAGCATGTGATTCATCTGGGTGTCTTTTTAAAGTGCAGATTCTGACTCAGCAAGTCTGGGGTGGGACCTGAGGTTCTGCTCTTGTAATAAGCTCTGAGGTTCTGAAGAGCCAGGTTCTGAAGGAGAGGAAACCATTCTGTGCTTAAACAGGTCACATATGTTGAAAGTACTGGAGATAGACTGGTGGTGTTCTGAGTCTGAGACTATTTAAAAACCCAGAAAAGGCTTTTTCGTTCAGGTGACAAATAGGCTTTAAGAAGGTGATAGGGTTTTGCTTATTCTGGTCATGGTGGGGTAGACTCAGAGAAGCATAGCTACGATGAACGTTTTCGCATTTTTAGAATCTAAAATTCAAACTTTAGAAGCTGTGAAATGGAAACAGCAGGGACTTTCTTTTTCTTATAATAAATTGTCCCTTCTATTTGATATATATAAAGCCTGTAAGTAAAGAATATTCTTGCCTTTTTGAGCTTAGTGGCAAAATAGTAATTGAGGTGTTCAGGCAGTGAACAATTTGAATTATAAAAGAAAAAAATGCTAATACCTCTGGTGGGCCCATGGTAGCATCTGTGATGTCATTTATTTTTTTAAGATTTATTTATTTGAGAGAGAGAACCTCAAGCAGACTTCCTCCTGAGAACAGAGCCTGATGCAGGGCTTAATCCCATGACCCCAAGAGCATGACCCAAGTAGAAGTCAAGAAAGAGTCAGCCGCTCAACTGACCAAGCTACCCAGGTGCCCCATCTGTGATCTTTATACACTCTGTTGCCTCTTACACAATTTGAACAATATGTGTCCCATAAATACTTCCCCAAACAAATTATAAACAACCTACTTAATTTCTTTGCTGTTTTTACATCTGAAGGATCTGTTGAAATACCTGGTTAAGATTTATTCTGAGATACTAGTAATGTGTTTTAGAACACTCTCCAGACTTCCTTTGGGTTAACTTCTTAAAAGATTCCTTAAGTTTTTTCATGCCTCTTGATAAAAGATTTTCATTTTCCAAAACTGACTTAACATCCAGTAAGTGTTTTAAGACCTTTTCCTTAACAACCTAAATTTTGAACATTATCTTTTATTCACATCACATGTTTAATACTTTCTATACTTCCTACGTTGTGTTTTTTGCATGGGTAGTGAGAATTATATTCAAAATTACACAGAATTTTGATTACATCACAAAATTCTCTTTTTGAGTAGAGAAATTATAAAGACCTTTCCATGGTTGTCATTTTAAAGCTGTCACAAGTTTGAAAGCAAATGAGATTATTAATCTGCTTTTAACTACTATGTAAATTCAATAAGAATTGAATAGCTGGCCCTTAGAGTTAAGCATGTAAGAAGCTTCATTTTTATATATAACATTAACCTCAATAGGATTAGGTCTCTTTAGAGTTACTTTATGTGCAGAGTCTATGAGCTCTCTAAATCTGCTGTTGGCCTCACTGCATCACTTTTTCCATTTCAGAAATTATGCAGCTAAATAGATAAAGAAGATAATCTCAACACAAAGGTATGCTTTACCTGTGCCACTGGTCGACAACAGCTTTGGATGGTAGCCTCCAGATTATTTTGGGTTTGGGTTCCCCGATGGCTGAGCAGTTCAGTAGTAATTTGTCCCCAAAGTTCACCTCAGTCCACTTCTGGGATGCAAATTCTATCCTGGGGATGGTTTCCCGCTCTTCCACTGTAAGAATCACCACTCTTCTCTCCGAGCCAGTGGAGCTGGTAGCAATGCATTCATAAGTGCCCCTGTCTGAAGAGGCTACATTCCTTATATATAGAGTCCCATTTAAAAATAACAACAACTTGGGATTTATAAACTGCAGTGGTTTCACTTCAGTGCCATCAGAGAGGACCCAGTGAACACTGGGCTGAGGAGTTCCTTTGGCAGTACAGGGCAATTTCAAACTTGCACCCCAAGTCCCTACAATGACTTGCCTCTTTTGCTCTAGAATAACAGGTGGGGCAGCTATGACTTGTAGTTTGACCAGCAGTGAATCCTGGCCAGCTGAGTTGCTGGCTATGCATTTGTAAAAGCCCCGGTCATAAATGCTGAGATTGTGGATGACCAGTGTTCCATCAGATGTCATCAGGGCCTGCCCATTCCCCTCAGATGATTCTGAAACCACTGTTTGGTTTGCAAGAACCCAGGAAATCGTAGGACTTGGTCTACCTTCAGCTCTGCACTTCAGTTCCACAGTGCTTCCAGAGTGGACTGTGATCTCTCTGGTACGTCTCTCCAGGATCCTGGGGGGATAGGAAACCACGGATAACGTGACATGAAGGCGGTCAGTGCCAAGCGGATTGGATGCTGAACACAGGTACTGTCCACGGTCCTGAATGTCCACCCTCTGTATGGACAGGGTGCCATTGGGCAGCACCTGGAATCTGCTATTCTGTTTCCTTTTAGATAAATCAAATCCTGATAAGAAAGAAATTTGTAGTCATAGGTCATCAAAGTTTAAATAGAAAACAAATTGTTCAAGGGGAAGTCTCAAGAGGAAAGTTTGGGGAGTGCTGTTAGGCTATTGAGAGCAAATATATTTAAAATTAAAATTAGGATACTCAGTGCTAAGAGTGTTAAAATTATTCCCAGAAGCTTTTTGTTTCCATAATTTTAATTTAAAAAGCCATAATGGTTCAATATAATGGCCCTTCTATTTTTCAAATCATATTTCCCTGTATCTGCCTTCAAAGCATTACAAAAAATGTTCTTAATTAACATCTTTTAAAACCTTCTAGTGAGCAAAAAAAAAAAAAGTTATGCAGCAAATGTCTAATGAGAATATCAATAGTTTCTGTATTCTGGAGATATTTGAAACTGGTGTTGGTTCTTTGGATGTGTAACCCTGAAACATAACACAATCTTTTCCTTGTTTTATGACTAAAGAAGACTGTAAAAAAAAACAGTTGCAGATACCTGATGAGACTCTGGTCCAGAGGATGGTGGGCAGGGGATTTCCAACAGCCTCACAAGGAAGAAAGGCATCTGAGTTAGCGGGGACAGTAAAACTGGCTGCTTTTCCTCCAACTATTCTGGGCCTTTCAAATATATTCCTAGACAAAGAATCAAAGGGAAGGAGTTCAGAGGTTGTTATTTTTTGAACTGATGTCTTATCAAAGCCATTTTTCTTTGCAGTCTTCTGAATATCCCAATTTGAAGCATGAGTGATGTCCTCTGGCAAGCCTGGACTAGGCAATATGCTCACTATTGGCGTTTTGCCTTTTTCAGCAATTTCTGGGTATGACTTGTGCCAGAAGTGGTTTTCAGACCAGGGAGAGGAAGTCAGTTTAGAATTCTGTGGTTTAACTGTTATTAATGCTGGCGTGGAAGTAGAATGAAACAGATTGGAGTAAATAAACTGGGTGGTTCCACTTGTGACCTTGACATTTGGGCGAACTTTGGGAGATGTTGCAACCTCTGCTGCTAATTGCTGTGGATTAGCACTGTGCCTAGAATGTTCATGTGGCTTGACCATTGTATTTGTCATCATCCTAAAAACGGGAGTTGCCATGTTGTCTATGACTGCACTTTGATTACTCAAGGGATGGGAGACGGGAATTGTCCCTGGAGCAGCACTGCTGTTCGGAAATGATGGCATGGTTGAGTGTCTAATGATTGTGTTCCTAGTTGTGGTGCTCTGGTGTAGCTTGCCGGACAAAGTGATTTCAGAAACAATTCTCTTTAAAGTCTGAGTATTCTCTTGGGGTAGTTCTTCAATTACGTCTGTCAGACTAAGCGTTCCTGGGTAAAGACCCATTGCGCTTGAAATTCCTTTCATGTTTTCCAACGGAGAATGAGTGAAAGCAAAGATACTGGGCTTGGTTGAAGTTTCAGTTGCAGTAAAATCAGGAGGTGTCATAGTAGTGGATGCAGTGAAGCTGGAACTCTGACTGGGAGAGGATTGTGGCTCATTCCTATTCCTCTGAGGCTCCATTTTTCTTTGTAGGTTTCGTGTGCTGGGTCTGGCTATTTGGGTTTTACTGATAATGACTGAGGCAGGGGCAATAGGAGAAACAGTCAGCCTGGCTGTCTGCTCTGATATGAAATTGATACTTGATTCTTTGCTTGAGATACTAGGAGGTGTAGGGTAAACTGGTGGGAAGGGCAGCTTCTTCATTGGGAGACTTATAGGACTGTGTATTTCAGTGATATTTTGATGAGTTGTAGCTGATGTTATAGATGGAATTTGCATCACACTTGCCGAAAGTGTTGTGAAATGGAAAGGGAAACCTTTATCTGTGGGTAAAGCAGGAGACATTTTAGTAAGCACTGTGGCTGTGTTTTTTGGTGAGCTAAATTGATGCTGATTCTTTAACCTCTCTTTTTGGACATGGTTATTTACAAAGATTTGATGCCAGGGAATCTTCCTTCTTACAAATCTTGTAATGGCTGTAGTGGTAGACATAGATGGCTTGGTGGTGGGATCTGGAAATGGTGATATAATCACTGAATCCCTTTTAAGTTCACTGGTATCAGACACACTTGGGTAACCATTAATTATTAAAGGAGTTTTTCCCTCAGATAAGGATTTGGGGGCATGAGTCATAACTGTATCAGTTGGAGTCACTTGGGTACTTTCAGCACTGAAATATTTTATTGTGGGTATTGTTTTCTCAATATTTACATTTGGTTTGTTCTCAAATAGTAATGATGGATTGTGGACTAGAACTGTAGACTCTTCTGTGACTTTGGCAATTTCAGCTTTGGTGAGCATGATGGGGGAAGAACTTGGAAAAGACAATGCTGCTGTAGCAGTGGTGAGCCTTTCCCTGGGAGAACAGGATGGGCATACCTCACTGACCTCTGTGGCTGAAACTGCAGTAGTGCTTTCTTCAGAAGAAACTCTGAATGTTGGTCTCACAAAGCCGTATCTATGCTGTCGAAGAACTGGAGTTCTATATGGGCTGATAATTCGACCCCTACCCCAAATTTTCCTCCGTCTTCCAAAGCGTCTGGATGTTAGTGGGTTGTTAGTTGTACTATTTCTAGGAATCTGTGACTGAGAATGAGCAGCAATGTATGGCCCTGAAGGTATCTCAGAGGTGTTAAGCTTTTGAATAATGTATGGATAGAGGTGATTGCTCCTGGGGTCACTGACTCCTGTTACAGATGTCTGATGGCTATTTGTGGCATTTACTGACCCTAAGAATGTATCAGCTTTGCTGTTAGCACTACTCAGCATTTTGATATTGACATCTTTGCTCATAGCCCCCATTGCTTTGGGGAGTATACTTTGTAAATGCTCTTTTTTCCTCTGAGTGTTGTCAGATTCCTGAAATTGTGTTGCGTCAGGTAACAGAGGAAAGATAGTGGAGGAGTTTTCATTGGTTGTGCCTTGCATTTTGCTTGCCAAGTTTGGGTTTATATTCTTTGACATGGCTGTGGTTTTAATAGGAGATGGTTTGAAATCTATTGGTTTTTCAGGTGGTAGGATTTGTGGACCCACAACTGGAGAGACTTCAGTGACAGCACTTAGATTTGTCACAGGGCTATCAGGTATTTTTCTGGAATGGGCAATCACTGTCCTTGCCAGAACATTAGGAGCCTTAGTTGCCAGGCCCATCAGTTCCTCATCTGGAGGGAGCATGCCTGAAGAGTCTGTTTCCTCACCAGTCATCTTCAGGAGTTGGGTGACCACTGGAGGGGGCCTTGCCGTAGTATTTTCTTGCTTCTCTGGCGTAGTATTCTGTTTAGCTTTCTCCAGAAGTGCTGCCCAGTGCTGTGGGTCAATTCTCCGAGCAGAGGAAGAGAAGGACCTCCTGTGCTCTCTCAAATGTCGGTTTGGTGACTCTCCTCGCCGCCGGTGTATTGACTTATGATAGTTGTTCTTTTTACTTGTGCTCAAGACTTGCTTTCCTGTCTCAGCTCCCACTGGTGCCGATGTAGGGAATTGCACCGCTGGTGGGTCCTTAAGATGGGCAACGGGATTGAGCTCATCAAAACCAGATCCATCTGTTTCTACATTAAGCTCTCCTGGTCTTTGCCCTTTTGTTTTGACTGAAACTTGGTTAATCAAAAAGTCGACCCCTGATGGGTTGGCTGCTACACAACAATAATAACCCTGGTTTTTTTTGGTGATCTGTAATATTCTTAGTGTGCCATTGTTAAGAATTTGCTTATCTCCAGAGGACTGATAAAGCACAGTGTTTCCTGGAAGAACCCAGCTAACAGAGGCATCTGGGATACCAGAAGAATGGCATGGAAGGTCAAGTGTTTCACCAATGAAAACTGTATAGTGAGCCCCATTTTCATGATGGACTTCTATGGAGGGCTCTACCACAGTAATTCTATAGGTGAGAATATCTGCATCATCATAATTGGTACTTATGCAGTGGTATATGCCTGTGTCAAAACTATCAGCCATCTGGAGTTCTAGTTTTCCACTTTTGTCTATCAGGATTCGTCCATCCTCACTAACATAAGGGGCTCTCACTTTACTCCCATCAGCCAGAAGCCACTCCAAATGTGGGGTAGGGTCTCCTTGGCCTGGGCATTCTAGGCTAGTGGTCCCACCAATCAAAACAGTACGTTCCAGCTTAGTACTATTATCGCTGGAAATCATAGTCCATTTATGTTTCACTGGCCTTATTTCTGCCCTTGGTAAAGTGACTTGAACATCACTGGAGTACTGGATATGCAATGTACTGAGTGTGGTAGCAGTTCTGTTTAGCTGCAAGGAGATTTGATCTTGCATTAACCAATGGGGATCTATTGTGAGATCAGCCTCTATGTTGGTAAAGATGTCTTCAGGTTTAGGAGCCACCTGTTTATATTTGTAGTAGCGTTGTGGTGTCTCAGTGAGCAAGTGGCTTCTTTCTAGAATCAGAGGAGAATCACTGTACAAAGCCAGCACTTGCCACACTTGCCGAATGTGATTATTATCTATGTTACACACCAGAAATGTTGAAAATGACGTATTTAGCATGATAGAGTCATTTTCTTCAGTGAATGCAATGGATGATGTCTTTGAGGGCTTTTGGATACTGCAGACCATGTTAGCTTCATTTCCAAACTGATCTGTCATATTCAAAGCGAGGGAGCCAAAGGGTGCCATGAAATCTTGGGGAGAGATGGACACGGGACTGCTGTCTTCCAGAATAGTCAGGTTCTTTAATTTCAGGGATGGGTGGATGGTTGGCTTGGCACACAGGAAAGCTGCAGCTGGGACCATAGCTAAAGGCATGCCTTTAGAGCTCCTGGGATTCATGCAAAGTGGACATTGCTGAGGACTGGAAGGACTTCTGTCTTTTTTGCATTTTATTATATCTAGGAAAAATGACAATTGAGTTATTGCCAGCTGTGGCCTCTTTACATTTGAACATTTTAAAGAAATAGCTTTTGCTAAAATTTGAAAGAACAATTTGGAAATTTTAGTGTTTAATAAAGTTTCCTACTTTTTTGTCTTTAGTTTGATTTCTAAAAAAATATTATCTATTCACCCTGCTACAGTATTGTTTCTGTGGTCACAAGGATTTTTGTCTATCTTATTGATTGCTTTATTTCCCATACATAGAAAGTGCCTTATGTATATTTGGTACTCAGAAAATATTACCTAAAAGAATAATTTCCTTATAGAGGAAAACAAAATACATGCTTATGTTTCTCACTTTCTACTAAGAGTAGTTCAGTTCTATTTCCTCCTTTTGTTTTAAGGGTCATAGAACTTCATTGTCCTTTAAAAGATGATTAAATTTTTCATCGAATTCACAATCAGGTTAAGAAAAGTTAATACCTATTCTCCTCAAACTATTCCAAAATACATCAGAGGAAGGAAAGCTTCCAAACACATTCTGTGAGGCCAGCGTTACCCTGGTACCAAAACCAGACAAAGACACCACAAAATACTAAAACTATAGGCCAACATCCTTGGTAAATATACACGTAAAAATCCTCAACAAAATATTAGCAAACTGCATTTAACAATACATTTAAAGGACCATTCACCATGATCAAATGGGATTTATTCTGGGGACACAAGGATGGTTCAATATTCACAAATCAATCAACGTGATAAACTACATCAACAAAACAAAGGTTTAAAATCATATGACTATCTCAAAAAATGAATAAAAACACTTGACAAAATTCAACATCTGTTCATGATAAAAACTATCAACCAAGTGGGTTTAGAGGAAACCTACTTCAACGGAATAAAAGCCAAATATAACAAACCCACAGCTAACATCATCCTCATGGTGAAAAACTGAGAACTTTCCTCTAAGACCAGGAACAAGACAAGGATGTCCACTCTTACCACTTTTATTCAACATAGTGCTCTTCAGAAGTCCTACCTATAGCAGTTGGACAAGAAAAAGAAATAAAAGGCATTCAGATTGATATGGAAGAACAAAAACTGTCACTGTTTGCAGTTGACAGTGGCACAAATATAGACACATAGATCAATGGAACAGAATAGAAAGTTCAGAAATAAACCTATACTTATATAGTCGATCTATAACAAAGGAGGCAAGAATATACAACGGGGAAAAGACAGACTCTTCAATAAATGGTGCTGTCAAAACTGGACAGCTGCATGCAAAAGAATTAAACTGGACCACTTTCTTACATCATACACAAAAATAAACTCGAAATGGATTAAAGACCTAAATGTGAGACCTGAAACCATAAAAATCCTGGAAGAGAACACAGGCAGTAATGTATCTGACATTGAACACAGATTCTACGTACGTCTCCTTGGGCAGGGAAAACAAAAGCAAAAATAAACTATTGGGACTACACTAAAATAAAAAGCTTTTGCACAGTGAAGGAAATCATCAACAAAAAAGCAATCTACTGAAAGAAGATATTTGCAAATGATACATCCAATTAGTTTGCATCCAAACTATATAAAAGACTTATATAACTCAACATCAAAAAACAAAACCCCAAACAGTTTGATTTAAAAATGGGCATAGGCCATGAATGGACATTTTTTTCAAAGAAGACATACAGTTGGCCAATAGACACATGAAAAGATGCTCAGCATCATCATCAGGGAAATGTAAATCAAAATCAAATGTAAATCAAAACCACAACGAGGGAGCATCTTACACTGATCAGATGGCTCAAATAAAAAAGATAAGAAATAACAAGTGTTGGCAAGGATATGGAGAAAAAGGAACCCTCATGCACTCTTGGTGGGAATGCAAACTGGTACAGCCACTGTGGAAAACAATATGGAGTTTCCTCAAAAAATTAAAAACAATTACCATCTGATCTAATAATTGCACTATTGGGTATTTACCCAAAGAATACAAAAATACTAATCTGAAAGGATACATGCACCCCTGTGTTTATTGCAGCATCATTTACAATAGCCAAGATTTGGAAGTAACCTAAGTATCTATCAATAGAGGAATGGATAAGGAAGATGTAGTATGTATGTATGTATGTATGTGTATATATATATATATATATATATATATATATATATATATATATATATGAATATTAGCCACACACACAAAGGATTGTGGCATTTGTGACAACAGAGATGGACTCCAAACCCATCAGTATGTACTCCAGTATGACAGGTAGTGCTACATAGATTTGGTTCAGCATTCTTCGGTAATTTTTAAAATATAAACCAATGCAGAGAAGGTGTCTGGCAGGCCTGAAAACCTTTGATTACTTGTTAGAGGCTCTTCTTAGTCGTCTACTTACCAACCTGCCATGACCCTTAACCTACTCATCAGTACCCTGGGTTCAGACCCTGCCAAAGCAAAGAACATGGCAGACTTCTGGCTTAATTAAACCTCATCACAGAATTATACTCACATCTTGGTATGCTTACTATTGCTAGCACCTAGACCAGAATCAGCAGGCCCTGGACATCAGTTATTTTACTTCAGATGCAGATCTTACCATGTCACTTTTATTCTCTCCATCACACTTTCAGTCACACAGACATGCTTTCCATTCCTCAACCTGCCATGCCTTATTAGACTCTGGAACATGCTCTTCCTTCCACTTCCCATCCTTTGCCGTCTGACACACCCTTTTCCATCAATGTCTAACTACTTATATCCTTCAGGACCTGGTCACAACACCACTTCTGGGTGGGCTTTCTGCTTTATGTTCCCCTTACAGCTTTCACTTCTCCTATCCTACTCCTTTACCCTCCACTATTAGAATGGCCTGTCTAGTTATCTGTCTTCCCACAAGATAACAGCCATACTTGTTTACTGTATATCCCCGGCCCCAGCCAATGGAGCCCCAGGAAAGATTGGAGGGAAGGATGAAGGTGGGCAGGCAGGCCTAATTCTAAGGTCACATTTCTGCTACAATTTAACTTATAACTTGAGGTGTGTCTTAAAATGGAAGGTGTTTTACAATAGCAACTGACCAGCTACCAGTCTTGATATGGCTTCCACTACTGCACACAGAACACTATATTAGCTATTTACATTGTTTTCTCTGAGTTACATGCAATGTTGGTACTACATATATTGTTTGCCACTTAAAATGTTTATATTAACGGGCACCTGGGTGGCTCAGTTGGTTAGGTGTCCGGCTCTTGGTTTCAGCTCAAGTCCTGATCTCAGGGTCAGGCCCCGCTTCAGGCTCTGTGCTCAGCACAGAGTCTCCTTGATTCTCTCCCTCTGCCCCCGCCACTCTTTCTCTAAAATAAAACCGTTAAAAATTAAAAATAAGAAGTTATTAGGTGGGTAGAAAGGATGAAAACAGAGAAGCTAGACATAAATTTAATATTAGTAAAGCAAATGTTTTTCAAAGAAATAGCCACAAATCCTTTTTATAGAGAAACAAGACAACAAGCTTTGTGAAACCTAAGCAGCAAAGATACCCACAAATAGGTAAAGCTGTATTACATTGGACTACTAAAATATGTGCAAAAGGACTGCCTGGCACATTCCAGTTGAAGCAACTGAAGACATAAGGAACTGTCACATCTCTTGGAATGGGTGAAAAAAAATGTCCAAGCAGAAGTTGACATGACTCATTCCTGAGTCTTATAGGATTATCATTAAGGTATCTCAGTTAAAAGGAGAACACATAATTATTTAGACATGACTGAAAGATGTTAGTCCTAATGGGTTTCACTAATTATATCTGCGTGTGTGTATATGATATATGCATACACAGCTTGGGGACATACTAAGATCATAGGTGGTGGACTCATTTGTATTCACCATCAAAATGGTTAATCAAAGTTTAACAAAAATTGAGTACCCATTATGTTCTAGGCACATTCTAGGAGCTACATATAAATAAATCATAGAATAGGAAAGGCAAAAGACCTTTAATACTAATAAATACATTAAAATGTGTTCAAGAATGGAATTTTGGGTAAACTGAATGTGGTGAAATGATGACAGGTGGCCCTTGAACGACAGAGGTTTGAACTATGTGGGTCCACTTATATGTGAATTTCTTCAATAAATATACTGGAAAATTTTTTGGAGATTTGTGACAATTTGAAAAACCTCGCAGAAAAACCACATAGCCTAGAAATGTAAAGGATGTCATGAATGCATAAAATATGCACAAATCCATTGTAAAAAGTTAAAATTTATCAAAAATTATATACACTTAAATCCATTATTAAAAAGTTAAAATTTATCAAAACTTATACATACACTTAAAGACGATATGTTGAGGAAAGTAAGCAAAGGTACAATGTTAAATCATAACTGCCTAAAATTAGCAGTAGTACATACTGTACTAGTATAGTTTTGTAGTCACCTCCTATTGCTATTGAGGTGAGCTCAAGTATTGTGTGTATCCATTTAAAAATGCTGTGTGACACTAATCACCTCCGTGTGAGTAATTCATCTCTCCAGTAAATTGTGTACTGCAGTAAAAAGTGATCTCTCATGGTTCTGATGTATTTTCCATCAGGTTTAGTACAGTATCACAAACCGTGAATAATATCAGGGGACCCATACAGAGTGCCCCAGTGATGCTGGAAGTGCTCCCAAGAAGCAGAGAAAAGTTACGACATTACGAAAAAGTTAATATGAGGTTTATAGCTATGGTTACCTGCCACTTTAACATCAATGAATCCAGCATAAGGGCCTTTGTAAGAAAAGGAAATTCCTGAAGCTGTCAGTGCAACTATACCAGCAGGTGTGAAAACCTTGCACTTTTTGCAGAGTGCCTTTTTATCCTCTGTTGAAAAATACAGCTTTTATGTGGGTACAGGATTGCTATAAGAACAGCATATCTGTAGACTCTCATATGATTCAAAAAAAAAGCAAAGTCATTATATGAAACTTAGAGCAAAAGAAAGGAGAAGGATCTAAACCTGAACAATTTAATGCCAGCAAAGGATGGTTTAATAATTTTGGAAAGCAATTTGGCTTAAAATATATCAAGAGAACAGAAGAGGCTTCCACCATCCAAGAGGGAGCAGATGAGTTTCGAGACACCATCATAAAAGTCGCTCAAGAGAAAGGATATCTGCCTGAACAAGTTTTTAATGTAGATGAAAGTGCCCTATTCTGGGGGAAAAAAAAAATGCCACAAAAGACATTAGTAAGGAAGAGAAGGAAACACCTGGATTCAAGGCAGGAAGGGATAGGCTAACTTTACTGTTATATGCAAATGCAGCTGGGTTCATGATTAGGACTTCCCTTATCTATAAAGCTGCTAACCCCCAAGCCTTGAAGGGAAATGATAAAGACCAGTTGCCAGTCTTTTGGTTGTACAGCAAAAAGGCCTGGATGATGAGAATATTTTTTGCCAATTGGTTCCACTGATTCTTTGTTCCTGAAGCCAGGAAGTACCTTGCCAGTAAGGGACTGCTTTGTAAAGTTCTTTTAATGTTGGGCAATGCCCCTAGCCATCCAGACCCCTATGGGTTCAAAACCAAAAGCATCAAAGTGGCTTACTTGTCCCCAAATACATTTCTAATTCATCCTGTAATTCACAGGGTCCTATGGGGATTGTTAAGGCTCATTAAACATAATATTCTATGCAAGGGATTATTAATTCTATGGAAGAGAACCCCTGGTAGAACATTTTGAAAATCTAGAAGGATTACACCATTGAAGATGCCATTGTTGTTATAGGAAAAGCCATGGAAGCCATCAAGTCTGAAACGGTAAATTACTGCTGGAGAAAACCACATCCAGATGCTGTGCATGCCTTCAAAAGATTTACCCCAGAGCCAATCAAGGAAATCATGAAAGACTGTAGATATGGGGAAAAAAATGCAGGGGATGGGGGAGTGGGTCAGGGAGGGAGTGATGAAGGGCTTCAAGATACAGATCTTGGAGAAATTCAAGACCTAATAGACACCACACCAGAGAGATTAACAGAAGATGACCTGATAGAGAGTAATGCTTCCAAACCAGTGCCTAATGATGAGGAAGAAGACACAGAAAAAGCAGTGCCAAAAAACACACTGACCTTACTCTGGAAGAAGGTTTCCTATTAATTCGAGAGTGCTTTTGACTTGCTTTTGGACATGGACCTTTCTGTGCTATAGGCACTGAAACTAAAGCAAATGATGGAAGAAAGGTTGGTTCTATATAGAAACATTTTTAGAAAAATAACAGAGCAAAAAGTTTGACAGGAATGACAAGGTATTACTGTAAAGTTACACCGAGTGTACATGCCTCTCCTCCCACCTCCTCCACCTCTTTGAGAGCAAGACGAATGCCTCCTTTTCCTCACTCACCTATCCAGTGTGAAGATGGTGGGGATGAAGACCTAATGATGACCCACTCCGTCTTAATGAACAGTAAGTAATTATCACGCTGTAGAGTTAAACTTCTCTGTTGTGCTTGTGTTTGTGTGAAACCCAAGTAAAACTCTGTGAGATGCTTTTGTATTATTGCCTCAGTTTAAATTATGTAGAATGTCAGGTGCAAAACTTGTATGGAAGTGGATAGCATTTCCTTACATAGGCATGCCGTGAGTGATATTTAATATAAAATTAATGTGTTAGCTTACTTACTGTCTTACAACTTTTCTTTCAAAGAATTACATTGACATACAGTGTGCCGCTCTCTTATAATTGGAGAAGCTGCATATCAGGCTAACAACACAGGAAAGTGGTTTGAAAAAAAGTTTCCAATATTGTATTATGAATAAGACTAACACTGTATACCATAGAAGTTTTATAATGATTCATTCCTTGGCGTATAGGCTAGGCTACCATAAAGCAATCATATTGTTGCTTCATTATCAATGCATGAATATAAAGGTGAGTTTCTTTTTGACATTATCTTTTCATTTTTGATGTCTAGCATTAGTAATACATATAATATTTACAGTGTTTTATAGTGTATAAGACATTATTGATATAGGTACTGACAATTTATCTTGTAAGCAGATGGTATAAATTTGCAGTGTTGATAAATACAGTACAGTAAGTGTAATTCCCTTATGATTTTCTCAGAAACCTTTTTTCTAGCTTTATTGTAAGAATACAATATAAAATATGAGTTAATTGGCCATATATGTTATCAGTATGGCTTTCAGTCAGCAGTAGACTACTGGTGGTTAAGTTTTGGGGGATTTAAGTGATACATAGATTTTCAACTGTGTTGGGGATGAACTATATTCAAATACAGATGGGGTGAGGGGAGGAGCACCAGGCTTCCCAGAAGGGGTGAGTGTTGAGCAGAGTTTACAGGCTATCTGGGAGTCCTTCAGGCAGAAAAGGAAAGGAAGTGCTCCAGGCAGGAAGGCCACAGGGATGAGACAGGGAAACAGTAAAAAGGGTGTCTGGGATGGCAGGGGGTGCTGAGTATTGGAAAGGAAGGGAAGGAGGCTGAGGCTAAGCTAGGAGCTGCTAGGCTAAGGTGCTCAGGCTTTGTTCTATAGGCCAAGATCACCAAATTTTATGTAGACGGCCAGATAATAAAGAATTTAGGTTTGTGGACTATGGGTCTCTGACCTAGCAACAGGACTATACCATTGTAGCAACAAAGCAGCCACAGAACTAGGCATGACTGTCTTCCAATAAAACTCTATTTACAGGGGCACTTGGGTAGCTCAGTGGGTTAAAGCCTCTGCCTTCAGCTCAGGTCATGATCTCAGGGTCCTGGGATCGAGGCCCACATCGGGCTCCCTGCTCGGCAAGGAGCCTTCTTCCTCCTCTCTCTCTGCCTGCCTCTCAGGCTACTTGTGCTCTCTCTCTCTGTGTCAAATTAAAAAAAAACAAAAAACTATTTACAAAAGCCTTGTAGAGGGCTGTAATTGGCCGATGGGCTATAATTTGCCAATTCTTGGACTTCTTAAAAAATTCCTTAGTATATAAAATAAATGGGTATCTTAGAGTCATGGCATACTAAAAATGTTAGCTGCTAACAATATATACAGTAGCCTGATTTTATTACCAGAACATATAATTAGCAAAATGGCAAGAAAGTTTGATACCTTGTAGGAACTGAATACACAATCATTTTCTCTCTGGGTGTGTAGTTCTTTCCTGGTGAACATCATATCCTCGCCCCCCTACCCCCAACTGGCACATTTCTCAGATAAACTTTCTTCCTGTGCTCACCATTCTCCCTCTGTACTCCAACTAGCAACCACATGAAAATCCAGTATTTCTTTCTCATTCTTCATTCTCCTCTCTGGCATTTGAAAATATTGAAAAACCCCCACTCAATCTTTTGGGGTCTGTAAAACTACATTCAGGTGTGATTCAATCTGTCCTCATAGTTCAATCTGTCATTCCTCAGACACAAACCTTCCCGAGCACTTCATCCTTGGGCTCTTATTTCCCCCCACTCCAGTCCCTCCTGTCTGCTGCTCATAAATTGATCATCCCCCTAAAGCATCTCAGTCTTCTAAGCTTTCACTGTAGAATCTCTTTTGCCTATAGGATAAAGTACAATCATCATAGCCTGGCATTCAGTGCTCCCTACGGTGGATTTCAAAACACCCTGCCAGTTTATATTGAGCCTATGCCAGGCAAATTGGGCTATTCATTACCCTTTTCATGTAGCTTAGTCTGTCTTCATGTACAAAGGAGTTTCTCCACCACAAAATACATTGCAAAGAAAGGTTTCGAATTTTGAATTTCTGCTTTTCTGTTTTCTAGCTGTGTGACCTGGGTAAGTGACAATGAAAATGATAACACTTCACATTTATTGGGTGCTTGCTTTGCACCATACATTGTGCTAAGCACCATTATTTCCAATTATTATTGATCCTACATTAAAGATGAGAGGATTGAAGCATAAAGGGTCTGAATGGCTAGCCCAAGACACCCGAATTTCCTAAGCCTCGGTTTCTTCATCTGTAAATGGAGGATTATTGTGAGGACTAAATAGAAAGCATCTAGCACAATGTCAACCACAAACTCAGTACATGTTATCTCCCTGCTAGCTCTTGTATTGCTTCTTTTCCCTTTGATATATCTTTTATGGCCCCATCCAGTTTCCCTCCTTTTTAATCAAGGCAGAAGTAAATTTTTACTGACTCTGAGCTCCTATGAAACTAAATCTTCAATATAAGTATTTTGATGTTGTTCATTTATAGCCTTACTATCTTTTTATGCATTTAGCATATTTGCCTAAAATATTTGCTCTTGGAGAGCTAAGGTGGTGTCTATTGCCCTAAAGTAATTCTCAATGTTCAGTTAATGTTTCTGATTTGCTTTTTAACTAATTAAT
Organism: Ailurus styani; assembly: GCA_002007465.1. Taxonomy (NCBI): domain Eukaryota; kingdom Metazoa; phylum Chordata; class Mammalia; order Carnivora; family Ailuridae; genus Ailurus; species Ailurus styani. The sequence continues at coordinate 243,949 of LNAC01000438.1, read as the reverse complement.
TGACCACACACAAAGACACGTGCTCACACACACATGTATATATACATGTATATATAAATATGATGGCAGCAACTTCAAACCTTTCCACTTTTACCAAGCTTCTGGCCTTGACCCCATCCTAGGACCCTCCTCAGTCACCTCTCTCGCACCTTCACAGGGATGGAAAAGCCATCATAGCTTCCTTTGTCTTTTCTACCAGACCCAGGAATTTCCCTGCCTCTGTGTTCAACGGATGATCTGCTCCTTCTGAAGTGTTGTCACCTTCTCCCTCTTAGTCTCTACTCACCTTGAACATGCTCAGGTCTCTCTCATGCTTGAAGAATCCTGTGTGATTACACATTCCCATCTGGCTGCATCCTCTCTCCATCCCTCATCTCAGCCCCAACCTCTCCAAAAGAGCAGACTGCTCCCTGCCTTCCACCTGTCTCTCCCCATGCAGCGATCTCTCTCCCCATCACTCTTTCCAAAATATCCACCACCCCTTTGATGCCAAAATCAGTAGGTTCCTTTCAGTCCTTATCTTAAAGACTTAATTATTAAGTAATATTTCAGCAGTTAATAGTGCATTTAGTTGTTTGTCCATTTCTGTCTCCCCTCCAAGAATGTAAGCTTCATTATGGAGCTATCCTGTTCATTTTTAGATCCCTGTGTTGTGATCTCTTGTTCATAGTAGGTTTATAATAACTACTCGTTGACTGAATAGATCTTGCCATCTTCATGGCAAATTTGACTTTCCCCATCAAAGCACATTTTATACTCTGATTATCTGTTTGCTTATCTGTAACCCACCAGAGGCATGGTTAGAGCAGAGACAGTGCTCTCGATAGTTCTATCACCAAGCACAGGATCTTGACAAGAACGCCAAAAAATGTGTATTGACTGAATAACTGAAAGGAAGATAAGAAAAGGGAAGGTTTTTTATGTCTCGTGGTAAGTAAAGAGGAGCAACACACACAAACATTCCTAATTTTGCCAGAAGTCATGACTGGACAGTTGACCTGAAACAACACACAAGTTATTACAGAGAATTCATTACCACTAAGTTATTATTTAGTGTCCATTTTCTCTCCAGCTAAATTACCCTGGCCTCCCCACTTACTGGTAAAAACCTCTAGGCAGGTGTCCTCTAATTAGGACAAAGAAATAAATAGCATACATATATACCTGGTTTTTCCCGTATCCAGTCAGACAACCATTTTAAATGGCAATCACAGGTCCATGGGTTCCCATGAAGATAAAGGCTTTCCAAATCACGCATATTGGAAATCATCTCTCGAGGGAGAGAGTTCAGGAAGTTATCAGACAAGTATAGGTACTTAATAAAAGATGTCTTAAATATCTGGAGGTATTTCAAAGAGACAAATGTATCTGGATGGAGCTTAGTTAGCTGATTTCCTTCCAAGTGCACCAGTCGGAGAAAGGTGAGTCCATAAAAAACCTCTGGGTTTATAAATTCAATATTGTTGTGGTCCATATGCAACCGTGTCAAGCTCCTGAGGCCATAAAAAGTATCTTTCTGAAGTTTTCGGATTTTGTTATAGCTCATTTTTAAGACCTAAGAATAAAAAACAAAACATTTAGTCTGTCCAAGGAATTTTCACAAAAGGGAAAAATGTATCAGTAACAAAACATGTTGGAATTAATCCAAAGCAACATGTGTATCTTTTTGAATCCTAATTCAAACAAATTAGTTGCAAATTAAATATGAGAATATCGGGGAAATTAGAATACTCATGATAATTTTAAGGTGTTATTGCTAAAATTTATAGATTTTGTGGTTATTTTTTAAAGATTCCTTAACTTAGAGCCATATATAAAGTACCTATAGATAAAATATTAAGGTATTTCTTTCTGTCATGTCTTGGTAACTACTAAACCTGGATGATGATATTTTGGGATTTATTATACTATTCTTTTTACTTTTATATGTGATTGAAAATTTTCATAATAAGTTTTTTAAAATTACCTTGATATTTCAAGTAAATTTAAGATTTCTTGAACCTGAATTTTTCATAAGAAAGCAATATATTGAATTTATCAGTCATATTTATAACAGTGTTACTGAGATATAATTCACAGACCATGAAATTCATCTCTTTAAAGTATACATTAAGTGGTTTTTAGTACACTAACAGTGGTACAACCATCTCCAGTAAATTTAGAAAGTTTTCAGCACCCCAAAATCAAAACTGCTGCCATTCCCACCTTCTGGCTAGCCATAGAAAATCACGAATTTACTTTATTCCTGTGGATTTGCATATTCTGGACAGTTCATGTAAATGGAGTCATACAATATATAGCATTCTGTGACTCGCTTTTTAAAAATTTGCCTAATCTTTTCAATACCCATCCCTGTTGTAGAATTATTAGCCCTTCGTTCCTTTTTAAGGAGCTTTGGACTAGAAATCAGATGTGTCTTGGGGATCGAGATGGTAGAAGAGGAAGATTCTGAGCTTACCTCCTTCCATGGACAAACCAGAACTACAACTACTTATAAAACTGAGAACAAACTGAAGACTTGCAGAAATGATTTTATACCATTAAGGATATAAAGGAAAAGCCATATTATGATGGGTAAGAAGGGCAAAAATGTGGTTTAGTTAGGGATCCACAATCCCAGTGTGATGACCCATAAGGGGTGGGGGTCATATCACAGTCACAGAGGCCCTCCTTGAGGAATCAGGGGCTCAAGCCCCACATTGGATTAAACTCCTGAGCACAGGGGTTGTGAACTGGGAAGACATAATGTCTGACTGTGAAAACCAGTGGGGCTAATATCTTGGAAGGCAATAAGAAACTGAGACTCTGCTCTTAAAAAATGTGCATGTAATCTCTCTTGTTCCAAGTCTCAGGGCAGAGGCAGCAGTTTGACAAATGCCTAGGTTACACATAAAGGAGATTAATTTTATGGCATGTGCCAGAGGGGCAGGGACCTGCTGTAACATTCTTTGGGAACAGAAGTGATGGTAGTCACCATTTCTTTTTACTCCCTGCTATCTCACTGGCCGAGTTCTGGTGGGAGCAATTTCTCCCCAAGTAACACCCTCTCCCATAGTGAACCTCATACATGAGAGTACCTGTAACAGTCACAACCAGGCCTCTTTGCCAGCCACCCACCAGTGCATACTAGCCACAACAGGAGGGTGCATGCTGTCCACACAGGAGAAACACCTGGGGGCACTTCAGTTGGATGAATCACAGGAGTTTGTGCTACTGGACCCCACAGGACACCTACCTAGAGCCACTCCTTCAAGACTGGGTAATATAACTGATCTACCTAACATACAAGCAGAGAGAGAAAATGAAGCTACAGAGGAATGAGTATGTTCCAAATGAAATAATCTACCTTAAAAATAATTCAGAATAATGACCATAAAGATGCTCACCAAACTCAGAAGACCAAATCAACACAGTGAGAATCTCAATCATGAAATAGAAAATATAAAAAGAAAAGAATCAGGGCTGAAGAATAACTGAAATAAAAAATATACTAGTGGTAACAGCAGATCAGAAGATACAGAGGAATGAATCAGTGATATGGAGGACAGTGGTGGAAATCACTCTATCAGAACAGCAAAAAGCAAAAAAGAATTAAAGACTAAATATAGTTTAAGGGATCTCCGGCACAACGTCAGGCATACTGACATTTCCATCGTAGGAGTACCAGGAGGAGAGAGAGAAAAAGGCACAGAGAACCCGTTTGAAGTAGTAATGGCTAAAACTCCCTAACCTAATGAATGAAACAGACATCTACGTCCAGGAAGCACAGTCGTAAAGAATACGAACCCAAAGAGACCCACAGCAACACATATTATAATCAAAATATCAATAGTTAAAGAGAGAATCTTAAAGCACTGAAAGACAAGGTAAATATGAGGAAATCTGCATGTGACTATCAGAACTGATTGTTCAGATGAAACTTTACAGATGAGAAGGGAACGACAGGATATATTCAAAGTGTTGAAATGGGGGGGAAAAATCACAAGAATTCTCTTCCAAGCAAGATTATCACTCAGAATTGAAGAGAGATAAAGAGTTTCCCAGACAAGTAAAAGCTAAAGGACTTCATCAACAACAAACCAGTCTTACAAGAAATGTTAAAGGAACTTAAGTGGGAAAGAAAAGTCCATAACTAGAAAAAATAAAATTATAAAAGATCTCACTAATAAAAGTAAACCTATAATAACAGGTTTAATAAAGGTAGTGGATCAACCACCTACATATCTAGTATGAAGTTTACAAAAGTAAAATCATCTAGACTTCCAATTATTAGTCAATTGATTCACAAAATAATAAGACAAAAAATAGGACCGCAAAACATGAAACATTGTGGGGAGTGGTGGTAAAAACGTAGTACTTGTAGAACACCCTTGAACTTAATTGATCTTCAACTTAAGAAAGACCGTGACATAGAATTTTATGTCATATATGAACCTCATGGTAACTATAAACCAAATACCTATATAGTTTTGGAAAAAAATAAAAAGAAGGGACACAAACATAACATTAAGGAAAGTCACCCAATTACAAGGGAAGAGATTAAGAAAAACAGAACTATACAACAACAAATGATAATAAGTATCTGTCTATGAATAATTATTTTTTATTAAAGTCTAATATAGAATGTTATATTAGTTTCAGGTGTAGAACATTGATCAGTAATTTCATACATTAGTTGATGCTGACCATGATGTGTAGTCACCATACAGTGTTATTAAGGTATTACCATTATTCGCTTTGCTATAATTTTCATCTCCATGACTTACTTATTTTATAACTGGAAGTTTGTACCACTTAATCCTTTTTTATCTATTTCCCCATCTCCCTATACCCATTCCCTCTGGCAACTACCAGTTCTCTGTATTTAAGAGTCCATTTTTTTCTTAATTTGTTTTGTTTTTTAGATTTACAAATAAGTGAAGTTGTACAGCATTTTTTAAAAATTTATTTTTTTATTCTTTGCCCCAGGGGTACAGGTCTGTGAATCATCAGGCTTACATCTTTCACAGCATTCACCAAAGCACAAACCCTCTCCAATGTCCATAACCCATCCACCCTATCCCTACCCTCCCACCCCCCAGTAACCCTCACTTTGTTTTGTGAGATTAGGAGTACAGCATTTTTTTAAAGATTTTATTTATTTGACAAACACAGAGAGGGAACACAAGCAGGAGGAGTGGAAGAGGGAGAAGCAGGCTTCCTGGTTAGCAGGGAGCCTGATGCGGGGCTCGATCCCAGGACCCTGGGATCATTACCTGAGCAGAAGGAAGACGCTTAATAACTGAGCCACCCAGATGCCCATATTTGTCTTTTTCTGATTTATTTCATTTAGTACAGTGCCCTCCAAGTCCATCTGTGTTGTTGCAAATGGCAAGGTCTCATTCCTTTCTTATGGCTGAATAATACTCCATTGTATTTATACATACCACATCTTTATCCATTCATCTGTCAGTAGGCACCCGAGTTGCTTCCCGATCTTGGCTATTTTAAATAATGCTGCAGTAAACATAGGAGTATGTATATCTTTTTGAATTAGCATTTTTGGGGCACCTGGGTGGCTCAGTCTCTTAAGCATCTGCCTTCAGCTCAGGTCATAATCCCAGGGGCCTGGAATCAAGCCCCATATTGGGGCTTCTTGCTCAGTGGGAAGGCAGCTTCTCCCTCTCCCCCTGCTTGTTCTTACTCTGTGTGTCTGTGTGTCCAAAAAATAAAAATCTTTAAAAATTTTAACGTTTTCATTTTCTTTGGGTAAATACTCAGTAATGAGATTACTGGATTACATGGTATTTCTATTTTTAATTTTTTGAGGAAACTCCATACTGTTTTCCACAATGCCTGTACCATTTACTGTCTCACCAACAGTGAACAAGGGTTTCCTTTTCTGCACATCCTTTTCAACACTTGTTATTGTCTTTTTAATTCTAGCCATTCTGACAGGTGTGAGGTGATAATTCACTATGGTTTTGATTTGCATTTTCTGATGATTTGTGAGGTTGAGCATGTTATATGTGTTTGCTGGCACCACATTTATATGCCTTTCTTTAGAAAAAAACACATATTCAGGTCCTCTGCTCTTTTAATTGGATTTTTTTCCCCCAATGTTGAGTAGTATAAGTTCTCTGTATAATTGGAATATTAACCACTGATCAGATATATCATTTGCTAACATCTTTTCCCTTAGGTAGACTGCCTTTTGTTTTGTTGATGGTTTTCCTCACTGAACAAAAGCTTTTTATTTTGGTATAGTTCCAATGTCTTATTTTTCCTTTGGGCAAGGGAAACAAAAGCAGACATATCTAGAAAAATGTTGTTATGGCTGATGTCAAAGAGAGTACTGCCTGTGTTTGTTTCTGGAGCTTATGGTTTCCAGTCTCACACTTAGGTCTTTAATCTTTTTGAATTTATTTTTTGTTCTGGTGTGAGAAAATGGTTCAGTTTTATTCTTTTACTTGTAGCTGCCCCATTTTGCCAGCACTATTTATTAAAGGAACTGTCTTTTCTCCATTATATATTCTTGTTTCGTCACAGATTAATTGACCATATAATTAAGGGTTTATTTCTGGGCTCTCTATTCTGTTTTTGTGCCAGTACCATCCTGTTTTGATTACTACAGCTTTGTAGCATAGTTTAAAACTGAGAATTGTGATATCTCCAGTTCTCTTCTTTTTTTTTTCAGGATTGCTGCTTTTGCTATTTGAGGTCTTTGGTGGTTCCATACAAATTTTAAGATTATCTGTTCTAGTTCTGTGAAAAATGCTGCTGGTATTTTGATAGGGATTATGTTGAATCTGTAGATTGCTTTGGGTACTATGGACATTTTAATGATTTCTTCTAATCCATAAACATAGAATAGCCTTCCATTGGTTTATGTCACCTTTAATTTCTTTTGTCAGTCTTAGTTTTCGGAGGACAGGTCACTTACCTCCTTGGTTAAGTTTATTCCTAGGTATATTATTCTTTCTGGTGCCACTGTAAATAGGACTTTTAAAATTTCTCTTTTTGCTATTTTGTTATTAGTGTATACAAATGCAACAGATTTCTGTATATTTATTTTGTATCCTGCAACTTTACTGAATTCATTCATGAGTTTTAATAGTTTTTTGTTGGAGTCCCCCCCACACACACAATTCATTCACTCTGTCTTGTGATTGAAACATTTAGTCCATTTATATTTAATTATTGATAGATTTGTACTTATTGCCATTTTGTTAATTGTTTTGTTGTTTTTATAGATCTTTTCTGTTCCCTTCATTTTCCCTTGTTCTCTTCCTATGTAGTTTGATAATTTTCTTTAATGATATGCTTAGATTCCTTTTTCTCTATTTTTCATTCTTAGAAGTCTCCCTAGGGAACCCTGGCCCTCTAATGCACATTCCAAGAGGAGTTAATCAGTCTCCTTCACACATATCTCAAGTGCTTTTCGAACTGCTGCTCCTGTGCAGGATTCTTGGGCCAGATTATTTATTATGGTGGTTCTGTAAAGGCAAGGATTCAAATTCCTATCATCCTCCAGCTTTCGCAGAGTTATGTCCTACTGATTTTAAAACTTCTGAAGCCCTTCTGGCCTTCAAAGTTAGATGTTATGGTGATTCTTCTTCATTGGGCACATCCTCAATGCCTGGTAAGGGGTTTGAGCTTCTCATTTCTCTGTGCTTGTGGTATCCCTCCCATTTGTGCTAAGTTTTGCCAGAGGTTTAGTTCCCATCCCACCTTTTTTGATGTGGTCTTCTCTCCACAATTAACTGTGGAAAGTCTGTTTTGGCAGTCTTCAGTTTGTTTTCAGAGCTAGTTACACAGATGTAGCTGTTACCTAGGTGTTTCCAAGTGATTAGGTCAGCCCAAGATTCTACTCTGCATCTCGAAGGAAACTGTGAATAATTACTTAAAATGTAAATGGACCAAATGATCCAGTCAAAAGATGTAGTGTTACTGACTGGATTGAAAAAACAAGACCCATACGAGCTTTAAAAGACTCACTTCAGATCTAAAGATAAATCTAAAGGTACACACAGATAAAAAATGAAGGATAGAAATTTTTTTTTTTTTTGCAAATGGAAATGAAAAGAAAGTTGAGGCAACTATACTTGTATCACACAAGACAGACTTTAAAACACTAGGCTTCCAGGGAAGTTGGCAGAGTAGGAGAATCCTAAGCTTATCCCATCCCATGGATACTCCTAAATAACACACATTGAGGTAAATAACCCAGAAAAAACCCAAAGACTAGTAGAACAGACTCTCCAGAGCTAATCTTAGAGAAAAGCCACATTGAAAATGGTAGGAAGGATGGAGATGTGGTCGGTGACCAAACTGACCTGCAAGACTGACCACAGGAGGAGAGACCATGCAAACACATAGAATGGAGAGGTACAGACCCAGAGCAGGCACCCCGGGCACAGGAGACCCTCACTGAGAAGACAAATGCCCATAATATCTGACTTTGAAAACCAGAGGGGCTTAATACCAGCAACTTTAAAAATCAGTGGGCTCAGCTTAGTTCTGGGAGAATAAGAGGGTGGTAAGAAACTGAGTCCCCACCTTAAAGAGACATCATAATTATGCTGGTGAGATACAGCATAGCAACAGCAGTTTGAAAAAACTCCTGGGGTATATGAAAAGGAGATTTATTTACTAATCTCAGAACTTGTGCAGGAGGGACAGGGATCTTAGGAGATTTCTCCAAGAACTAAAGAGTTGGTAAGCACCATTTCTCTACCTTACCCTGAGTCCACACTAGGTGGACTACAGCCCCAATCCACCAATGAAAACTTCCCCAGGGAAAGCACATGGAATGTACCTGCAAATAGGTGTGACTGCAGCTCTGCAAATATCTAGTCTGATGAACTCAAGCCTAAGTAGCCTCAGACTGGCTCCTTAATAACATAGGGACCAAACCCTGACCACAACAAAGAGAGCCATTGCACATGACTGGACTGAACACAAATGCAACTCAGCCACATCAGTAGAGTACACACAACACAGACAGAAGACACACCTGAAGTGCCAGATTCCGGTGACGAGAGGATATTGTACTACAGGGCACTATAGAACTTCTTCTTTATAAGGCTACTACTTTCAGAAGCAGGAGATATAGCTGACTTTCTTAACACAAAGAAACAGACACCAAGAGTTAGGTAACATTGAGGAGACAAAGTAATATGTCCCAAATGAAAGAACAGGACAAAATTATGTCAAGGGAGCCAAACAAAACAAAGGTAAGTAATATGCCTGATAGAGAATTTCAAGTAATGGTCATAAAGATACTCACTAGACTTGAGCCTAGAGTGGAGGACCTCAGTGAGACACTTAACAAAGAGAAAACATTAAAAAGAACTAATCAGAGATGAACAATTCATTAACTGAAATTAAAAATATACTAGAGGGAATAACTAGTAGACTAGAAGAAGCAGAAGAATGGGTCAGAGAGTTGGAAGACAGAGAATGAAAAAAGAATTATAAAAAATGGAAGTCGGTTAAGAGAACTCAGTGACACCATCAGGCATAATAACATTCACATTATATAGCTCCTAGAAGGAGAAGAGAGAGAAAAGGGGACAGAACAATTATTTAAAGAAATAACTGAAAAGTTTCCTGACCTGGGAAAGGAAACAAATCTAGATCTAGGAGGCACTATGTGCCCTCCCAGGAAACCAACCCAAGGAGGTCCACACCAAGACAGTATTTAAGATGGCAAGAAGTAGTGATAAAGACAATTTTAAGAGCAGATAGAAATAAGTTACATATAAGTTAAATTCCATAAGACTATCTGCTGATTTTTCAGCAGAAATTTTGCAGGCAAGAAGAGAATGGCATGATATATTCAAAGTGCTAAAAGGGAAAAAATCTGCAGTCAAGAATACTCTATCCAGCAAACATATCTTTCAGAATAGGAGAGATAAAGTGTTTCCCAGACAAACAAAAGTTAAAGGAATTCATCACCACCAAACCAGCCTTCTATGAAATGTTAAAGGGGATTCTTTGAATGGAAAGAAGAGACCATACACAGGAGAAAAATAGGAAAGGAAAAAATTTTGCAAGCACATTTAAACATAATAAATGTAGTAGATTATTTATAAAAGCAGTATGGAGATTAAAGCACCAAAAAAAAAGCAATATAATCAAGTATATCTATAAAAGTCAGTTGAAGGAATCATAAAATAAAAATAAAAAGATGTAAAGTCTGAAACCACATACCTAAAATCTAGGGGAGTAAAAATTTAAGTTTGAAACTAGAAGTTTAAGAGCACTAAACCATCAACATAATATAAACTTAGTGGTAACCACAAATAAAAAATCATTAATAGATACAGAAAAAAATAAGGAAAAAGGAATCCAAGCACATCACTAAAGAAATTAATCAAACTGCAAGAGAAGAAAATTGAAGAACTGCTAAAACTCACAAAACAAGTAACAAAACGGCAATCAGAACATACCAATTGATAATTACATTGAATGTAAGTCGATTAAATGCTCTTTCAGAAGACATAAGGTGACAGAATGGATAAAAAATCAAGACCCAACTATACGCTGCCTACAGAAACTTATTTCAGATTTAAAACACATACAGATTGAAAGTGAAGGGATGGGAAAACATTTATCATGCAAATGGAAATGAAAAAGTGAAGGTGGCAATACTTATGTTAGATTAAAAATAGACTTTAATATAAAAACTAGCAAGAGACAAAGACACTATGTAATCAAAAAAAAAAATCCAGCAAGAAAATTTAGTAATGCTAAATATTTATGCACCTAACATGGGAACACTCAAATACATAAAACAGCTAGCAACAAACATAAAGGAAGTAATCAATAGTAATACAATAATTGCAGGGGACTTTAGGACTCCCTTTACATCAGTGGATAGGTCATCCAAAGAGAAAATCAACAAAGGAACGGTGGCTTTGAATGACACATTGGGCCAGGTGGATCGAACAGATATATTCAGAACATTCCATTCAAAAACAGTGGAACACATATTCTTTTCAAGTGCACATGAAACATTCTCCAGAGAAGATCACAACAGGCCACAAAACAAGCCTCAAATTAAAAAAGACTGAAGTCATACCATGCATCTTTTCTAACTACAACACAATGAAACTAGAAATCAACTGCAAGAAAAAAGTCTGGAAATAACACAAATTATGGAGTTTAAAGAACATGCTACTCAAGAATGAATGGGTCAACCAAGAAATCAAAGAGAAATAAAAAAAATAGATGGACACAAATGAAAATGAAACACAACAGCCCAAAATCTTTGGGATGAAGCAAAAGCTGTTCTAAGAGAAAAAATTTATAGCAATACAGGCCTACCTCAAGAAGCAAGAACAATCTTAAATAATCTAACATTACAACTAAAGGAGCTAGAAAAAGAACAAAACCCCAAATGAATAGAAGGAAGGAAATAATAAAGACTAGAACAGAAATAAATGAAATAGAAACTAATAAACAAAAAATACTATAGAACAGATAAATGAAACCAGGAGCCACTTCTTTGAAAAGATCAACAAAATTAATAAAGCTTTAGCTGCACTCATTAAAAAAAAAAGGATTCAAGTAAAATCAGAAATGAAAGAGGAGAAACACCACCACAGAAATACAAAGGATTATAAGAGTAGAAAAATTTTTTTGCGAACAAATTGGACAACCTAGAAAAAATGGAGGAATTCCCAGAAACATTTAACCTCCCAATACTCCTAGAAAGAGAAAATTTGGAAAGACTGATTAATCCGTTTCATTGCCATTACCAATGAAATTGAATTAGTAATAACAACAACAACAAAAAAAACCCCAATAAACTAAAGTCCAGAACCAGATGGCTTCATAGGTTAACTTTACCAAAAATATAAAGAGGAGTTAATACCTATTCTGCTCAAACTATTCCAAAAAATAGAAAGCTTCCAAATTCATTCTATGAGGCCAGCATTATTACCCTTATACCAAAACCAGATAGAAACACTACAAAAAAGAAAGAACTATAAGCCAAAATTCTAATGAACATAGATGCAAAAATTCCTCAACAAGTTATTGGCAAAGTGAATCCAACAATACAGTAAAAAAAAAATTAGCCATGATCAAGCAAGATTTATGCCTGGGATGCAAGTCTAGTTCAATATTTGGTAATCAAGCAACATGATACATGACATCAACAGGAGAAAGGATAAAAACTATATGATTATTTCAATAGATACAGAAAAAGCATTTGACAAAGTACAACATCCACTCCTGATTAAAAAAACTCTCAACATAAAAAGGCCATCTATGAAAAACCCACAGTGAGCATCATACTTAATGGGGAAAAACAGAGCTTTCCCGCTAGATCAGGAATAGGACAAGGATGTCCACTCTCACCACTTTTATTGAACATAGTACTGGAAGTCCTAGCCGCAGCAATCAGACAAGAAATAAAAGGCATCCAAATTGGTAAGAAGTGAAATTTTCACTATTTGCAGATGTCATGATAAGTAAATCTCATAAAGCTGTGGGATACGAAATTAACATAGGAATCTGTTGCATTTCTATACACTGATAATGAAGTAGCAGAAAGAGAAATTAACAGTCCAATTTATAATTGCACTTAAAATAACAAAATACCTACACATAAACCTAACCAAGGAAGTGAAAGACCTGTGCTCTAGAAACTGCAAAAGACCAATGAAAGAAATTGAAGGGGACACAAATGGAAAGATACTCCATGCTTATGGATTGGAAGAACAATTATTGTTACGATGTCCGTACTACCCAAAGCAACCTATAAATTTAATGCAATCCCTATCAAAATACTAACCATTTTTCACAGAACTACAACATATAATTCTATAATTTGAGTGGAACCACAAAAGACCCTAAATAGCCAAAGCAATCTAGAAAAAAGAAGAACAAAACTGGAGGTATCACAGTCCCAGATTCCAAGATATATTATAAAATTGTAATCAAAACAGTATGGTACTGGCACAAAAAAGTAGACATATAGGTCAACAGAACAGAATAGAGAGCTCAGATATAAACCCATGTTTATATGGTCAATTATTTTATGACAAAGGAGGCAAGAATATATAAAGGTAAAAAGTCTGTCCTTTCAACAAATGGTGTTAGGAAATCTGGACCATTTTCTTATATCATATATAAAAATAAACTTAAAATGAGTTAAAGACTTAATGAGACCTGAAACCATAATAAAACTAGAAGAGAGCACAGGCAGTTATTTATCTGACATTAGCCATAGCAACATTTTTCTAGATATGTCTCCTGAGGCAAGGGAAACAAAAGCAAAGATGAACTATTGGGACTATATTAAAATAAGAAGCTTCTGCACAGCAAAGTAAACCATCAACAAAACTAAAAGACAACCTATAGAATGGGGGAAGATACTTACAAATGATATATCCGATAAAGAGTTAATATCCAAATAAATATAAAGAACTTTTACAACTCAACACTGCCCCCAAATAATCCAATTAAAAATGGGCAGAAGACACAGACATTTCTCCAAAGAAGACATGCAAATGGCCAACAGACATATGAAAAGACGCTCAACATCACTCACCAGGGAAATGCAAATCAAAACTACAATGAGATGTCACTTCACAACTGCCAGGAATGGTTACCATCAAAACCACAACAAACAACATGTGTTGGCAAAGACGTGGGGGGAAAAAAAGCATCCTTGTGTATTGTTAGTGGGAATTCAAAGTGGTGCAGCCATTGTGGAAAACACGGGAGGTTCCTAAAAAAAATTTAAGGTAAAACTACCATATGTTCCAGTAATTGCACTATTGAGTATTTACCCAAAGAATACAAAAACACTAACTCAAAAACATATATGCATCCCTATGTTTACTGCAGCACTATTTACAATAGCCAAGATATAGGAACAACCCAGATTTCTATCACTAAGTGAAGGGAGATATCACACACACACACACACACACACACACACACACACACAGTGAAATCAGCCAGAGAAAGCAGATACCATAAAATTTCACTCACACATGGAACTTAAGAAACCAAACAAAAAAAATTCAAAACTAAAAACAAACGTTTAACTATAGAGAATTGATGGTTATCAGTGCAGAGGTTGGTGGGTAGGGGATGGGTGAAGAAGGTGAAGGGGATTAAAGGTACACTTATCATGATGAACACTGAGTAATGTAAAGAACTGTTCAATCACTATGTTATACACCTGAAATGTAACACTGCATGTTAATTATACTGAATTAAAAATATATTAACAAATTTTAATAATATAATATTTAACTTAAAAAATAAAAAGTAATGGAATTTTGATTCATGCTACAATATGCATGAATATTGAAGACATTATGCTATGTGAAATAAGCCAGTCACAAAAAGACAAATATTGTATGATACCACTTATATGAGGAACCTAGAATACTCAAATTTAAAGAGGAAGAAAGTACACTGGTTATCAGGGGCTGGGGGGAGAGAAGAATGAGGGGTTATTATTTAATGGATATAGGGCTTTATTTTGAGAAGATGAAAAAGTCCTGGAGATGAATAGTGGTGATAGTTGCACAATAATGTGAAGGTACTTAATGTCACTGAATTAGACATTTAAAAATGGTTAAAATGGTAAATTTATATTTTACCACAATTAAATTCAATGACATAAATAAGAGACAAAGAACATTATTACACAATGATAAAGAGATGAATCCAACAGTAAGATGTAAAAATTATAAATAACTATCCATTTAAAATAGGGGCATACAATAGCTAAATACATAAAGCTCTTATGAATAATACATTAATAGATATAAAAGAAGAAATTAACACTAATACAATAGTAGGGGACTTTAACACCCACTTATATCAATGGATAGATAATCCAGACAGAACATCAACAAGGAGACAGTGATTCGAATGACACATTAGACCAGACTGATTGATCAAGTATGTACAGAACATTCCATCTGAAAACAGTAGATTACACATTCTTTTCAAGTATACATGGAACACTCTCCAAGACAGAGCACATGTTAGGTCACAAAACAAGTCTCAATAAATTTAAGAAGATGGAAATCATAAATCAACCATCTTCTCTGACCACAATGGTGTGAAACTAGAAATCAATGAGAAGAAAAGTAGAAACACAAATGTGTGGAAACTAAACAACATGCTAGTAAATGACCAATAAGTCAATGAAGAAATCAAAGAGGAAATAAAAAAAATACCTGGAAATAGATAAAAAAATAAAAACACGATGTTCCAAAATTATTGTGACACAGCAAAAAGGAATTCTAAAAGGAAAGTTTATAATGATACAGGCCCATCTGAAGAAACAGACAAATAAATCAAATAAACAATTTAACTTCAGGAAGCTAGGAAAAGAACAAAATCTAAAGTTAGAAAAACGAAAGAAATAATAAAGGTCAGAAGAGAAATAAATGAGATGGAATCTAAAAAACAACCAAAACCAATGTAATTAAGAGCTGATTTTTTAAAAAGATTAACAAAATTGATAAACCTTTTGCCAGACTCATCAAGGAAAAAGGCCCACATGAATAAAACCACAAGTTAAAGAGAAGTTACAACCACAGAATACAAAAGATCATTAAACTACTACAAAAATTTTATGCCAACAAATGGGACAAATTGGAAGAAATGGATTAATTCATAGAAACAATCTTCCAGAATTCAATCAGAAAGAAATAGAAAACCTAGAACAGATTATTGATAATAAAAATGAATCAGTAATCAAAAAATTATGAACCAAAGTCCAGGCCCAGATGGCATCATGGATGAAACTGACCAAACATTTAATGAAATGTTAATACCTATCCACCTATCCTCCTCAAACTATTCCAAAAAATAGAAGAGAAAGAAATGCTTACAAATTCATGATATAAGGCCAGTATTACCCTGATACCAAAACCAGATAAGAACATTATAAGAAATAAAATTTTAGGCCAATATCACTCATAAACACAGATGCAAAAATCCTAATAACATATGAGCCTAGTGAAATCAACATTACATTAAAAGACTCATACACCATGATCAACTGGGATTTATTCCAGGGATGCAAAGATAATTCAACATCTGCAAATCAATCAACATGATATGCCACATTAAGAGAAATTATAAAAATCATATGATCATCTTAATAGATGCAAAAAAAAGTATTTGATAAAGTTAAAAAGCTATTTATAATAAAAGCCCTCAACAAAGTGGTTATAAAGGGAATGTACTGAAGCATAACAAAGGCCATATGAAAAACCCAGAGCTAATATCATACTCAGTGGGAGAAAGCTGAAAGTTTTCCTTTAAAATCAGGAACAGTACAACCTATACCTATTCTTACAATTTTTTTTCATAGAACATAGTACTTGAAGTTCTAGCCATAGCAATAAGACAGGAAAAAGAAATAGACATGATCCAAATTGGAAAACAATAAGTAAAGCTCTCTATTTGCAAATAACATACTTCATATCAAAAACCCTAAAGGTTCACGAAAAAAGCTATTAGGATAAACGAATTCAGTAAAATTTCAAGATCCAAACATAAAATACAGAAATCTGCATTTGTATACATTAATAAGGGAATAGTAGAAAGGGAAATTAAGGAAATAATCTCATTTACTGTTATGTCAAAATATTCCTTTTAGGTATTAAAAGGAATTAAATAAAAAAGTTTGGCTCTGAGAGACTCAAAGCCTTAGCTAATGGCATCCTTAAATTCTAAAGAGTTAAGTGGACACCTTCTGGTACACCTAGTCATTTTATGTCTAAGAACTATAGCCTCAGAAATTGCAGATATCTAAAAAAAATCTGCAAAGTTTTACTAAGATTATTTTGTGTCCTGAGGAACTTGGCTTGATAACCATTGGGTTAGGGAGCCCCAAAATAAGCCCAGACAGAAATGTGGGTTAACTCCATTGGTGGCTAGATTCAACCAAACTTCTGTCAACCCTCAGGGAAATTAATAACCTAGAAATATGGGGAATGTTCCAATTATATGTAATTTAAGAAGTGCACTTGGAAGCAAGTGTTCCCAAATGTAGTAGAAAGGGATACCTATTTCAATTGGCATTCAGAACCTCCAAAAGGTTTCAAAATTCCCAAATAGTTTCATTGAAAGATTCATTACAAAGCATTAATGAATAATTAAAGGGGGGTGTGCCTGGGTGGCTGAATCAGTTAAGTGTCTGCCTTCAGCTCAGGTCATGATCTCAGGGCCCTGGGATCAAGCCCTGCATCTGGCTTCCTGCTCAGTGAAGAGTCTGCTTGTCCCTCTCCTTCTGCCACTCCCCCTGTTCTGTCTCTCAACTAAATAAATCTTAAAAAAAGAGAGAAAAATTAAAAGAGGAAGTATACCTAAAAGACTGTAAGACTGATATATCCATTCTGAAGAGACTATTAAATAGTTACCTTTAAAAAATAAGACCATCCAAGGGTATAGGCAATTATCTCAGATTATCTTTCACTCCTTGATCAAAAGCCATAAAGTATGTCTTAAACCTAGAGAGGATTCTCAAGAATTTTTGTAAATCAATTACTTCCTGAATGCAATCAAGGGAAACAAAATTTCACATTGGCCCATCCTTCCCAAACCCAGACCCACTGGTTATTGATCCTTTCTTCTGGGAATAACTATTTCCTTCTTTCTTGTCTTTTTTTTAAATCCTAGGAACTTGGCCTGGCTTTCTGATTGCCTGGGAAATAGGTTGTTAGTTCTTTCTTTGGCTGTCTTTGGGAAAGACTCTAGATCTTGTGCAGATAGTATCTTTTATACCATCTTCGACAAAAGCTCAGGAGTTTAACACTGCCAGAAATATTTACTATTTGTCCCAGCTGACACTGGGCAAGATATTTGAAAAGATTTAATAACTTTATTATCCAGTAAGCATAACTTATTCCATCCACCAGAGAAATAAATTCAGATTCAACTTTTGAAATGAGTGAGTTTTGTACCTATTTCATGGCAGTAATTTAAAAACAGAAGGTGCAAGTTCTCTGTATCTGTTTCTGTGTTCATGTGTGTCGTATATGTGTGTTGTAGATATGTGGTATTTTCTACCTCCAGATGGTATTGCTAAAATTAATGTGTATGAGAGCTCTACTGAATTGGCTTAAAGAAAATTAAGTGTTTATATGAATTAAATTGTCAAATATAATAGAAACTAATTCAACTGTTTTTCGAATTTACTTGATTGGGATGATCTTCAGCAAGTTTAAGTTTGTTGGTTTAATTAAAACAGGCATATCTTTATAGAGTTATCAAACTTTGAATATAACACAGATAACCCACTTTTATTCTGTTGAATTTACTTAATTCATGTTATATCTGTTACAATTTGTCAGCAAAAATTACTCAGAATGGTGGTTGATTTTCTTTGATGTCTCATAAACTTTTCATGGGTAATCTAGATATAATTGTCAAGTATAAATAGATTGAAGAGACAAAAAGTTTTAAAAGTTTTCCAAATCTTTTTGGTACCTTGAAAACTTAAAGTTTTGAAAAGTGATGAGTGAGGGTGAACTCACCAAATACTTGATCATTTCCTGATAAGATTAAAAAAAAGAAGAAGAAGAAACATTAACTACTAAACACGTTTATCTACTTTTGGCTTCTTGTTACAGGAAAACTAAGATATTTGGTTGTTAGTGCCCTATTGGAAAACTGAATAAGGCATTTGCTTCTAGGAATTATACAGTGTATTCATAAATTTGCAAATTTTAAGGAATGTTAGTATAACAATCAGTTCACAATTGCTTACTTACTTTTCACTAGAAGTTAAGGTTTCCAAGGGTTAATAATTCTAAACAGTATATGCAGATAAAGTTCCTAAAAACAATAGGGGAATTATCTTTATATGCCAGGAAAACAGGATATATTTTTGCTAAGATAAGGTATGAAGAATGGAATACATTTTGTTGATACCGAGGGTAAAGAAAGTAATTTTGTCCTATTTGACGCTCATTGTTTAAAGAAGAAAAAGCAAAATTGGAATGTTAGAAAAGAGAGTTGTAGAAGGTTTGTGGAAAAAGAATCTTTGAAAATGGATTTAATGCGTAATCAAGCTGGCTAAATTAAAAGGAACTTAAAAATGAGTTTTAATACTAAAAGTAAGTTGGTACAAAATTAGAATTTGATTTTCTCTCTGTTAAAAGAACAATTTTCTTGGATTTTGGTCTGCTTTTGATAACAGATTATAAAAGTTTCTTTATACTTAAGAGGTAAAGCTTTATAATAGTCTGTGATTTTATCTAGGCAAGTGCTTTAAAATGATATATATATGGTTATATATATGGTTATAATATATATGAGTTTATATATGATTTATATTATATAATATATATTATGTATCATATAATTTATATATAAATATATACATATATTTTTTCACAAACTTCCCCAAATCAAATTCTAAATATATATATATTTTTAAAGATTTTATTTATTTTACAGAGAGAGAAACAGCGAGAGAGGGAACACCAGCAGGGGGAGTAGGAGATGGAGAAGCAGGCTTCCGGCAGAGCAGGGAGCCCAATGCGGGGCGCAATCCCAGGACTCTGGGAGCGTGACCTGAGCTGATGGCAAACGCTTAACAACTGAGCCACCCAGGCACCCCTTAAATAAGTCTTATTGACCAGAAATATTCCAAGGATTTGTTAAACTAATTAAACTTATTTGATTGGTAAATTACATGGGAAGCATTGTTAAATAAGTAATACGAAGCCTTCTCTACTGTATTTGTAAAATTATGACACTTATAGATGGAATCAATTCTGCCTCTTCAATAAATGGCCCCTCATTGCCAGACTTTTGCTATCCTGATGCCCTTGTAACATGGCAACAGCCTGCTTCCAAATCAGAGAAATTAAGGTGGGTAAACAATGGCTGTAAATTAAGTGACAGTTGGGCCAATGGGAAACCCAAGATGGTTCTTCCTGGCTCCCTGACAAACCCTATTTTTCATGGTTTACATTTATTAACCCACATTAGTGCATTTAAAATGACTTCAATTATGAATAGATATTGATGTAGAGACTTCTATAAAATTACATAAAGACAGGAGCACCAGGGTGGCTCAGTCAGTTAAGTGTATGACTCTTGATCTTTGCTAGGTCTTGAGTTCAAACCCTGCACTGGACTCCACACTCAGCATGGAGCCTACTTATAAAAAAAAAAAAAGAATTGCAGGATCTCCTGGCTGGTACAGTCAGTGAGGCGTCTGCCGTTAGCTTAGGTCATGGTCTCAGGGTCCCAGAATCGAGCCCTATATTGGGCTCCCTGATCAGCAGGGAGTCTGCTTCTCCCTCTCCCTCTGCCTGCTATTCCCCCCTGCTTGTACTCTCTGTCAAATAAATAAAATCTTTAAAAAAAATTGCAAAGATAGTCTACCAATGTCTGACCTGTTAAGTTCATAATCCTAGATAAACTTTTGTTATTTCCAGAGTCTTCAGACTTCCTTCTGGACACTCTGAACACCTGCAGCTGGATTTAATTCAACTGCAACTTAGGATGAGCTATCAATATGTTCTTGTTATTTTACATGTGTGTGTTTTCTGGATGGATTTAAGCTTTCCCTTGCCACAAGGCTGATGCCCTCACAGTAGCAAATAAACTATTAGCCAATGTGTTTCCCATTGCTGTACCTTCCCTGATCCCCAGTCATCAAGGCACCGACTTCACCAGGTAAATCACGAGCCTTAAAAAAAACCTTGCAAACTTCTTGGGATTATTATTGCTCTTATCACCCTCAATCATCAGGTATCCGAAAGAACTAATGGGATCCTCAAACTTAAAAATATCTAAACCTGCTGAAATATTGGACTTTCTTGGCTTAAAGTATAACTTTTGGTCTTGCTGACCATTTGCAATATTCCCTTTGGGAAACAAACCCATTCCACATAAGACAGTCACCAGCAGACCAATGCCTGTTGGCATACAATCTTCTGCTGATCCTTGTCATCCCTGCTAATATGACCAGCCACTGTTAATCTCTAATGTCTTATGCTCAAGTCTATCATCAGTAGATTAACAAAGCTTTCCCAGATGTCAGTTTGAAGGTCCCTGTTAGTCACAATCTGGAGTCTGGTGATGAGTTATTTTGTAAACATTATCAGAAGGTAGTCCTCAAACTCCAGTGAAAGGGACCTTATGAAGTGCTTCTAACCTGATATTGCTACAAAACTACAAGGGATTGGATATACATCTTACAGCTAAAGAAAGCTAACATCTGGTCCTGTATAGATGCTTGAGACCTCTGAATCAAATTGATAAGGAAGAGAGGTAGCTGACATTGAGGCAGATGGTTTCTGCCCAAAATGACAGATCAAAATCTCAAACTTTAACTAAACAAGAAACCCTTCTCCTCCTCCTTGTCTTTACTCTGGCATTGGCCTGGAAAGATAATGCTGTCATCTATATCTCCCAGGCCATTGCTAATGGCAGTAACCTTTTGGACTGCTGGATTTGACAAATATCTTTATCTACCCATGACTAGAGATCTCCTGGTGCTCCTTATAAGCAGTTCCTCTTCTATATCCAATGTCACTGCAGACTACAATCATCAGCCCCTCCCACCCCCTTAGAAATCTCTTAACCAAGTTCAACTTTAATGGCCAGAATATCCAGTGCCTTTTTACCTTTCTCCAGTAATAACTGAACTTACCCATCTAAACACAAATACCTGTTTAATCTTAGTACATTTGCATTCCCATATTCCCATGAGTATCTAGATCATATCTGTTCTCACCAAGAGAACTTACCAGCGTACCCATCTTTGCAAGATCTTTAGAACGACACTCTATTTTAGGTTTAGGGATTCTCTTCTTATATGCACTGAAAACCTGACTGGCCCTTGGCTTGAACCAGTAAAGGCAGCAGTCCTTGTGAACAAATCCATTAATAGTACCTCCCTAATGGTAATAGTCTGTGTGCCAACAGGATTTGTCTTTGTCTGTGATGGTTATAATTCTTCTTGGGCCTACAAATGTCTAGATGGCTGACACACAGCTGGGCAATGCCTTCCAGATGATCTAACTGTGCCCCTAACTTTCCATAGACATAAGATACTTCATTAGTCAACTCTCCTGTATTTCCATCACTGAGTTAGAAAAGACCTACCAGGAGGCATTCATGATTCAGGGTCATACTTGCCTGGTTAGGAGTGAAAATAAATAAAGATATGATCAGGAACTTCTTTTTACCTCTTGAAGATATTGCAGATTCCATTGCTAAGAGCTGCCCAACAAAGACTCTTAGGCTCTCTGGTCAACATAGTTCTTGGTAATAAGATACCCCGTAACTATCTTTTAGCTGAGCAAGGAGAGATCTGTGCTATGGCCAACACCACTTGCTCCATCTGAATTAACAATTCTGGGGGAAGTTGAGACTCAGTTACATAAAATCACTAACCAGGTCATTTGGCATAAAAAGGTAACTCCTTCAGTGGGGGTTTTTATTTGAACTACTTGATTTTGATTCGTTTGAGTCTTACAGACCATGGCTCTGAAGTGCACTCTAAACACTGGAAATTATCTTGCTATAGTTATAATCTTCCTGGTATAGTATATCTTCTTAAAAATTTTAAGTTCATTTAGGTGTGGGGGGAGATGGCAATGGAGTAGGAGGACCCTAGGTTCTCCTCATCTCACAAATATAACTAGATAACTATAAAATCATCCTAAAATCCCCAGAAATTTATCTGAAGACTAGAAGAACAAACTCTACCACTGAAGGTAGAAAGTAGAGAGATGCAGCTTGGGAGAGAAATGGATTGTGGCTGCTGTGGTGGGAAGCTGCAGTCCTGGGGAAGGGCAGAAGACAGACTAACACAAGAGAATGCATGGTGAAAATGAATGTCCATAGCATTTGGCCTGGAAAGTGAGGCCAGAATTTTGTGAGTTCTTGCAACCAGCAGGGCTTTAAACCTGGAGTTTTAAGGATTGGTGTGCTCAGCTCTGGGAGAGGTTGGAGGGCACTGAGGCTTCACTTGGAAAGAAAGCAGGGCAAAGAGCCCATAGACATATACCATAGAAACAGTGATCTGAAGAGTGTTGGGGGAACAACTCCAGGCACATATCCTAGAGGTGCAGTGATCAGAGACTCCTCCAGGAACAAAGGAACTGGCAGGTCTCTTTCCCTTCCCTGTACCTCAGCATAAGCACAGGACCACCCACCAGTGCAGCACCAATAAGCACCACCTAACTTGCTTACACCAAGCCCCACCAGCCTGAGCTCCAGAACAAGCTCCCAGTCAAGCTTGCCTGAGTCCCAGTGCAGTGGGCTGCCTCCCATAGAAAATCAGCCCAAACCCCTGCCAACACCATGTCTCTTGACCCGAGAATTCTGTGCAGCTTCAGTTCTGATGGCAGTGGCAACAAGTCTCATTTCACAAGCAAACCAAAGCACACTTAGTTAAATCACACCACATTTAGGCCAGGGACAAAACACTGCCAATAACAGACAAGGAGAGTATTTGCAGACAACTGGCCTGAAGGATAAAGCAGCCATGACATAATAGCAGAACTCTGCAGCACACACTGGAGACATTCCTGGAGGGTCCAGGCCCTGGGGGACAATGGGCACTACACTGCAGGGCAGTACAGGAACTCTTCTTCATAAAGCCATTACCCACAGTAACAGGAGACACAGCTGACTTTTCTAATACAGAGAAACAGGCACAGAGACTTAGACAAAGTAAGAAGACAAAGGAATTTGTCTCAAATGAAATAACAGGACAAGGCCACTGCCAGAGTTCTAAGTAAAACAGATATAAGCAACATATCTTACTTTTCTCCTGATGGAGAATTTAAAGCAATGATCATAAGGATTCTCACTGGACTGGAGGAAAGAGTGGAGGACATCAGTGAGACCCTTAACACAGAGATAAGGAATAACACAGCACAGATAAAGGGCTCAATAAACAAAATAAGAAACTCACTTGATAGAATGCACGACACACTGGAAGAAGCAGAGGAACAAATTAATAACCTAGAAGACAGAATAATGGGAAGTAATCAAGCTAAACAAAAGAGAAAAACAAGAATTATGCAAAACAAGAATAGACAGGGAACTAAGTGACTCCATCAAATGTAATAACATTTGTATTGTAAGAGTCCCAGAAGAATAGAGAAATGAGGGCAGAGAATTTATTTGAGGAAATAATAGCTGAAAACTTCCCTAATCTCAGGAAGGAAACAGATATCCAGACCTTGGAGGCACAGAGAACCCCCAACAAAATCAACAATAGCAGATCCACACCAAGATGTACTTTAATAAAAATGGTAAAATATATTGATAAAATTTAAAAGCAGCAAAATAAAAAAAGGCAGTTACATACAAAGGACACCCCTGCCCAGGGGCACAATAAGGCTATCAGCAGATTTTTCAGCAGAAACTTTCCAAGCCAGAAAGGAGTAGCATGTATTCAAAGTGCTGAATGGGAAAAACCTGTAGCCAAGAATGTTCTGTCCAGGAAGGCTACCATTCATAATAGGAGAGATAGTTTCCCCAACACTAAAAAACTAAAGGAAAAACTAAAAACTAAAGAATTTCATGACCATCAAACCAGTTTTTGCAAGAAATATCAAAGGGAACACTTTGAGTGGAAAGGAAAGACCAAAAATGACAGTATGAAGGTAGGAAACAAAAACACAGTAAACATGAATATTTATATTAAAAACCAGTCAAAGAACTCACAAAATAAAAGGATATAAAGTATGATACCATATACCTAAAATATGAGGACCAGAGAAGTAAAGAATGGGTTCAGACTTAGAAGACCATCAACTTATACAGATTACTATATGTAGAAGATGTTATATACGATCTAATGTTAACTACAAATCAAAATACCACTAATACATATGCAAAGAATCAATGGAAAGAAATCCAAATTCTCACTAAAGAAAACCAACAAATCATGAAAGAAAAGATCAGAGAAAATTTTCAGAAACAACCACATAACAAGTAATAAAATGGCAATAAATACATATCTCTCAATAATTACTTTGAATATAAATGGACTGAACACTCTAATCAGAAGGTACTGGGTGACAGAATGGATTAAAAAAACAAAAAAAAAAAACCAAGACCCAGTATATCCTTCCTACAAGAGACTCATTTTAGACCTAAAGACATCTGCAGATTCCAATTGAGGGGATAAAGAACAATTTACCATGCAAATGGATGTCAAAAGAAATCTGGAGTAGCAATACTTATATCAGACAAAATAGGCTTTAAAACAATGACTATAACAAGAGACAAAGAAGAATCCTATATAATAATCATGGCAACAATCGAACAAGGACATATAACAATTATAAATATTTATGCGCCCAACATGGGAGCACCCAAATACGTACATACATAACATAAACAGTTAATAACAAGTGAAGGAACTAATCTAAAATAATACATTAATAGTAGGTACTTTAACACCACACTTATATCAATGGACAGATCATCTAAACAGAAGATCAACAAGCAAACAATGGCTTTGAATGACACACTGGACCAGATGGACTTAACAGATATGTTTAGAACATTCCCTCCTTAAATAGCAGAATACACATTCTTTTCAAGTGCACATGAAACATTCTCCAAAACAGAATACATATTAGGCCATAAAACCAGCCTCAACACATACAAAAAGACTGAACTATACCATGTACCTTTTTTGGCCACAACCCTATGAAACTAGAGGTCAACCACAGGAAAAAATCTGGAATGAGCACAAATACATGGTGGTAAAATAACATGCTACTAAACAATGAATGGGTCAGGAAATCAAGAAATAAAGTACATGGAAACAAATGAAAAATGAAAACACAGTGGTCTAAAACCTTTGGAATGTAGCAAACACAGTTCTGAGAGGGAAGTTCATAGTAATACTGTCATAACTCAAGAAGAAAAGTCTCATTTAAACAACCTAATCTTGCACCTAAAGGAGCTACGAAAAGAACAACAAGCAAAACCCAAAACCAGCGGAAGAAAGGAAGTAACAGAGATTAGACCAGAAATAAATGATAAAGGAACTAAAAAACAATAGTACAGATATGAAACCAGGAGCTTGTTCTTTGAAAAAAATCAATAAAACTGATAAACCTTTAGCCAGATGTATCAAAAAGAAAAGAAAAAGGACCCAAATAAATAAAATCACAGGTGAGAGAGAAGAAAATAAGTACCAATACCCCAGAATACAAACAATTATTAGAGAATATTAAGAAAAACTATATGCCAACAAATTAGACAACCCAGAAGAAATGGATCAATTCCCAGAAACATAGAACCTACCAAAACTGAAACAGGAAGACACAGAAAACTTGAACAGACCAATAACCAGCAAAGAAATTGAATTAGTAATCCAAAAGCTCCCAACAAACAAAAGTCCAGGACCAGATAGATGGCTTCACAGGTGAATTCTACCAGACACATAATGAAGGGTTAATGCCTACTGTTTTGAAACTACTCCAAAAAATAGAAAAAGTAGGAAAACTTCCAAATTCATTCTATGAGGCCAGCATTACCAATACTAAAACCAGATAAAGGCATCACAAAAAAATAGAACTATAGGCCAATATCTCTGATGAACACAGATGCATAAATCCTCAACAAAATACTAGCAAACAAAATCCAACAATACATTAAAAAAATCATTCACCCTGATCCAGTGGGATTTATTCCTGGGTTGCAAGAGTGGTCCAATATTTACAAATCTACCAACATGATACATTACATCAACAAGAGAAAGGATAAGACCATATGATCATTTCAATAGATGCAGAAAAAGCATTTGACAAAGTACAACATCCATTCATGATAAAAACCCTCTACAAAGTAGTTTTGGAGGGAACATGCTTAAACATAATTAGACCATATATGAAAAACCCACAGCCAACATTATCCTTAGTTGGGAAAAATGGACAGCCCTTTCCATAAGGTTAGGAACAAGACATGGATGTCCAATTTCAATGCTTTTATACAACACAGTACTGGAAGTCCTACCCACAGCAGTCAGACAACAAAAAGAAATAAAATGCATCCAAATTGGTAAGGTGAAGTGAAACTTTCACTATTTGCAGATTACATCATTCTATATAGAGAGAACCTGAAAGACTCCACCAAAAAACTGTTAAAACTGATAAATGAATTCAGTAAAGTCACAGGATATAAAATCAGTATACAGGAATCTGTTGCATTACTATACACCCATAACAAAGCAGAAGAGAAATTAAGAAAACAATCCCTTTTATAGTTGTGCCCCAAACAATAAGACAGGCAGGAATAAGCCTTACCAAAGAGCTGAAAGGCCTGTACCCTGAAAATTGCAAAGCATTAATGAGGAAATGGAAGAG
Source organism: Ailurus styani (assembly GCA_002007465.1). Lineage (NCBI taxonomy): Eukaryota > Metazoa > Chordata > Mammalia > Carnivora > Ailuridae > Ailurus > Ailurus styani. The sequence continues at coordinate 216,620 of LNAC01000438.1, read as the reverse complement.
GACACAAAGAACTGGAATGACATTTTATGTTCAGGGTTTGGAAGAACAAATGTTATTAGAATGACCATACTTCCCAAAGCAATCCCTATCAACATACCAACAACAGTCCTCACAGAGTTAGAACGAACAATCCCAAAATTTGAGTAGAACCACAAAAAACCCCAAATAGCAAAAACGATCTTGAAAAAGAAAAGCAAACCTGGAGGCACTGGAATTCTGGACTTCAAGTTATATTATAAAGCTATAGCAATCAAAACACTATGGTACTGGCACAAAAAACAGACGCAAAGATCAACAGAACAGAGTAGAAGACCTGGAAATAATCCCACAGTTATACGGTCAGTTAATCTTCCACCAAGCATGAAAAAATATCCAGTGGGGAAAGGACAGTGTCTTCAACAAATGGTGCTGGGGAAACTGGACAGCCACATGCAAAAGAATGAAACTGGATGCCTTTCTTACACCATAGACAAAAATAAATTCAAAATGGATTAAAGACCTAAATGTAAGACCTGAAACCATAAAAATCCTAGAAAAGAGCAGAGGCAGTAATTTCCCCTGACGTCAGCCCTACCACTTTTTTGTAGACAGGTCCCCTGAGGTAGGGGAAACAAAACCCAAAATGAACAGTTGGGACTACATCACAATAAAAAGCTTCTGCACAAT
>LNAC01000438.1:178245-203360 GCA_002007465.1 Ailurus styani | reverse complement strand
TGAAGCAGATGGCCAGCCAGTTTCCACCCCCTCCAGCCCCTCCTCCCGTGGAGCAGCCCTTCAAGCCTCCCTCAGCAAGTGTGGCCCCACAGTCCCCTCCTGCTGTCAAAGCAAAACCCAAGTGGCAGCCCAGCTCTATCCCTGTCCCCTCTCCAGATTTCCCTCCTCCTCCACCTGAGAGCAGCCTGGTGTTTCCCCCTCCTCCTCCACCACCACCTCCTCCTCCTCCTCCACCACCACCTCCTTCACCTCCTCCACCTCCTCCACCTCCTCCACCTCCACCTTTCTGCCATGAGAGTCAGGGAGCATCATCAGGGAAGAAATATGTTCAGCTTCTTGGAAAAGCAATCTCTACTACCTACATGTGGGGCAAGTTCAGGGATCCAAACTGAATTTTCTCTTGAAACTCAGAATATACAAGAATGGCAATAAAATTTTTATTGTGCTTTTCTAAGAAAAGTGACCTTCATAATTTATAAATCTCAACATTCCTTGGGGTAGAATGGTTTCTTTGGGATTATACCAGCAACTATCCTTTAGCCATAAACAACGCTAAAAACATACAGAATTGCTAGTCTTCATATACATAAAGGTAACAGATTATCAGAATTTAGTCCAAACTAAAATTTAATAGAGGATTAGTCACATGACTTTTGTCATTATAACCATCCAATCACAAAAATTTTAAGTAAACATAAGATTGGAGACAGCATTTCCACCTTCCATCATCATTAGTTAAACAAAAAGACAAATGATGGGACGAAGGTAATTCTCTCATTTAGCTAGAAAACAGAAGTTCTGAGTTATGCCCACAGAATTATTTAAAAGAACCACAACTCTACAAGAACATATGCACAGTGCATTTCCACAAATTTAAACCTGAAAATGTATATAAGAAATAGAATTTAACAGTACCTGAGCTCTTCTTTCCCAGTTCTGAATCCTCTCCTGACCCAGGCAGAGACAGAAAATCTTACCAGGAAGTTGAAAACTGTATCCAAAACTGAGTGAGGAAGAGTTCTCTGCTCCCCAAAGAAGCAAATGGCTTAGTCTCTCGGCTTCCAGCTCAGGAGTGATCCTCTGGAGAGAGACCTGGAGGGCGTCCACAGCTCCAGTGAATTCTAGCCCACGTGTGCCCACATTATGCCAAAAGAAGCGTTCCTGTATTCGAATTGTTACAGAAACAAAAGACTAAGTGGAAGTTTTAAAATTTCCTTTCTCCTCCCTCAACAGTGTGCTTTAAAGTCTCCCTAAAGTTGTTATTGAAATATAACTATTAATATCACTCCACCACCCCCCCCACCAGGTCCCAGGAGTTTCTCTATTTTTGGACAAATCTCTCATGATTGCCCACACTAAGGGTCTCCAGCTACTGAATTCATCTTTGCTCAGAGCGTATCTTTAGCCTGGCACCAGCCACTGAAGAGGCGACTTGCTCCTGCTTGCTCCCGTGGCCCCTCGCTCCCCAGGGCGTCCTCCCTGGGCGCTCGCGGAGCTGCCTCCTGCAGCGGCACTCGCTGCGTTCCCACGCCGCAGGGCCCCTAATCGCTCCTGCGTCCCGTCCGTCCCTGCCAGGAGAGGATTGGATTGGCGGAGCCGCTCACCTCTCTGCCCAGGGGACCAATGGAGTCACGCGGTCGCGGTGTCCCAAGCTTAGCCGCCGGGTCTCGGGACCTTCCGGAGCCGAGGAGGGAAGGCGGGGCGGGGGCCGGGGTGACGTTGACTTATGTGTCTGGGGACTCCGCGGAGAGGGGATACAAGCAGGGGGAGGGGGAGAGGGAGAAGCAGTCTTCCTGCCAAGCAGGGAGCCTGATGTGGGGCTCCATCCTCGGACGCTGGGATCGTCACCTGAGCCAAAGGTAGACGCTTAACGACTGAGCCACCCAGGTGCCACGCCAGGCTCCTCTTTATTTTTGAGAGCGCACGGGACGCCCGTTTGCCTTCTGTCTCATTTCCTCCTCGACTTCTAATTCCCGGGCAAATGGGAGCGTGTGGGCAGGACGGTTTCAGTGCCTGGACTTCCATGCCCACGTTACCTCCTTCGCCTGTTGACATCTGGGCCTGGGGGCTTCAGAGTTTGGCTGAGTTACCACCATCTGTAGCTCCCCGAAGTTCTGTTCCAAGGCTGAGGGTTAGTGAGGATAACCTGGGATACCTGCAGTTTGAATCTCCTGTTTGGCCCATTTGGAGAAACTCCCTGTGAAAAGGATCACTAGAGAACCAGATTTAAATGCAGCTATTTGTTCACGTTGTGTTCCCCGCTCTCACCTCCACCTTCACTGTCCAGGAATTGCCTCTAGCCACTGAGACTCTGTTTCATAGCTCCTGCGATTGTAAACAGAGCTCCCAATGTTTTGACTCCATAAACACTGAATTAATATAACTAAAATGACCTTGTTTCACTTTCTCTGGTTATACTGTATGTAACCTTTTGATGGAACTTTGAAATGAATACTGCAGAACAGTGGAACTCAGGGACCAACAACATCGGCGTCACCTGGGAAGGACCTTGTTAAAAAAATGAATTCTCAGACTCCATTCCAGAACCACCGCTCAATCAGAAATTGCAGGGATGGGACCTTGGAGTCTGTGTGTAACAAGCTTTCCAGATGATTCCCACATAGCTAAATTTTGAGAATTGTTAGTTTAGGGAAATAACTTCCTATAATGATAACAGCTTATTCTGGGGTTTTACTCTGAGACAAGAACTATTATAAGCATTTTATAAATACGGACTCATTTAAAGCTCAGGACACCACCAAAAAAACTGAAAAAGAAAGTATTCATGTTATTTGCATTTTGAGGCACATAAAGAAAGTGACTTACTCCAGGCCATTGCAGCTTTTAAGTAGAAAACCTAAAGTTGATTCAGACCCAGGCAGCCTGGCACTATAGCCTTCTCAGTGAACCACAGACCCATGGCTGCCTCACTCGGCCAAACACCGGGAATGTTCCATATCCAATGGCTAAGCATTCAAATGATTTATAGTCAGTAATATGTTGGTAACCAGGGTAAAATGATAGAATCAGAGACTCACAAGTAACTCTAGAAGCATGTGTGATGTGAACATGGTCTTTAGCTCCTTAGAGCTGATATGGTTCTTTAAGTTAAAAATTCATGTGTGATGTTCAAATTTGGATGATTACTTTGGAAATATGGCTTATTTGTGAATTCTTGGAATCAACAGTTTTTCTTCTAAAGCTCCTTGATGACCAACCCCATGGTCATAGTTAATTTCTAACCAAAGTCTGGACTTTCAGACCCCCACTAAGATGAACCACAGGAGGAGGACTGTGACATATTATATTCCTATTTTTCCCCAGGGTGGTAACCCCAGGGTCATTTTTTGTGCTGTTAGTTTTGAAATTTAGGAATTTCATTTAGGAATGCTTGCTTAAGACTTTTTATGAGGGAAATTTCTACAACTGCTTTATCTGCTTTATTACTAGAAATTCTTTATATGTGTTACATAATTCTCAAATATTCTCAAGAGATAGATGCTAGCTACAAGCATACCCATTTTTCAGATGAGATTCTGAGGATAAAGGATGTTAAATGAGTCAGAGCCAGAATACAATACTGAATTAAATTTTAAGTGCAAGGGACCTGTTTTTTGTTTGTTTGTTTTGTTTTTTAAGATTTTATTTGAGAGAAAGACAGAGAGCATGCACATGTGCAGAGGGAGGGGGAGAGAGTAGGGGAAAAACAGTGCCAGGGTAGGGGAGAGGGGAGGGAGGAAGGGCAGAGAGGGAGGGAAGAAGGGGAGAGGGGAGAGGGAGGGGGAAGGGAGCAGGGACCCTGATGTGGGGCTGAATCCCAGAACCCTGGGATCATGACCTGAGCCAAAGGCAGGTGCTTAACCGAGGGAGCCACCCAGGTGCCCCTGCAAGGCCCCTGCCCTTAAGGCCTGCTTTTCCTAGCCTTCCCTGGTTCTATTTACATTTGCACTACTGTAAAATTTGGAGGGTCCACAGTATACCTAGTATTAAAGTAGGCCTGTTCTCCTTTCCACCCGTGTTATTAATGCAATTTATTTCTACAGATTTAAGATTTATAAATCATTTTCATTTTTTAGTATGTATCATTTAAAGTTTATAAACAATATGTGAAATTTCAGTGATAATTATTTCATAGAAGAGGCTATATTGATCGTGCATATGATTTGCCAAGGTCTCAAAGCTAGGCAAGGAAACTTGGAGTTAACGTGAACTCCTAAAACTGTTTCCTGAGTTATGATCATTCACCTATACTTCCAGGTTGGTTTGCTATGGTAATTACTTCTCACTATAGTTTACCTAATATTTGTTTTAAATCACTTTTCTCTCCTTTTTAGTAAGTCTTTCCCTAAATATTGGTTAATTCATAGGTTTGATATTTTTTCTAGTAATCATCATAAATACACATCTTCACCCTTTACATCACCCCTGGGAAATGACATCTCGGATCTATGTCATCAACATTGCTTCTTATCCTTTCTGATATTTACATACTTCTTACTCCTCATCCTTAACATATCAATCTTATCACATCTCATCTCACTCCCCAAATCAACACTTATAATCAAATTTAAGCATAATGCCAATAAACCAAACTCAAGCATTTACAAATCATATATCACCTGACAATCATAACCACCAAGTCGTGGATTTTTTTCCCAAAGATTTCATTTACTTATTTGAGAGCGAGCCAGCACAAACAGGCAGAGGGAGAAGGACAAGCAGACTCCCTGCTGAGCCTGATGTGGGGGCCAGATTCTAGGACCCCGAGATCATGACCTGAGCCAAAGTTAGATGTTTAACCAACTGAGCCACCCAGGTTACCCAAGTCCTAGATTTTTACACTCACTCATATGCATGTCAACAGATAAAAAGATGTCAATATTGCTATGTATCTTTTAATCAGGCACAATCATTTCTGGCCCCCACCCTTATAGTTTTCATATTAATTAATCAACCAAATAATCTAGTCATCGACTTAGTGATTTCAACAGCACATAAGTAGACCTAAAATCCTGGCCACTCCTTTTATGAAGTTATAGTCTAGTGGGGCAAGGGATAAGTGCCATGAAAACAAATACTGTAGGTGATAGAAAGAAAGCAATCAGTGTCAGCCTTGCTCCAATACAACTGTATCTCAGCCAACCAAAGTCAAACTGCAGGCCCTAAAGCACTTATATATCAATGAACTATTAGTATTCCAGACCCTTAGTCCTTTAGTCATTCATAACACCATGTATAGGTACAAATTTGGAAGACAGAGATAATTTTAAGCCAATGGATTTTGGTCTTATGAATCCATTCACTCCAGATTATTGGAACTTTAAAAACAATTTAGGAAGCAATTAATATAGCCCACCCTCAAGAAGACAAAGTGGTTATAAAGATAAAGAAAGACATTAGAGAGAAAGCAACATTTAGGAACCAGAATTGTTAAGAATGTATTCAGAGAATAAAAGAAAAAAGGAATGATGGATCAATCTTGTATTTTTTTGATTGATGACGTCCAAGGATCCTGGGGAATCCAGGGCTAGCACAGGAAAAAGTGAAAACCCTACATAGATGCAGAACTGAAAGAAGACCAAGGCAAGCAAGCAGCACAATAATGACCAAGTAAGTAGCCATAGTTCTCAATAGTTTAGAAATAGAGGTCTGTAGGTTAGCCCCACTGACATAACTATCACATTCTAATCATCATAAATGCTACACATAGCTTTTGTAACAGGTACTATATTAAAGGACATGATTGGTGAACATTTGCATTATTCATCACGATTTCTTAAGCCTGGGCAGGAGATACATTTAAGAGACCTGGGAACACCTATTGTGTCTTTGAGATGAAGTCTCAGAAGTTATCCAAAGATGAATGTTCATGTGTGGAAAAGTGGTGGTACAACGTATGGAGAATTTCATGAGCACTTTCTCAGAGCACACAGAGTGTGACTAGATCTATAAGCCCATGAGGAGAATTCAAGGGCACTACAGTTAACTTCACTAATCACCCTAGGAGTTGATTTTAGAGGAGAAACAACTTTGAGGTGGTTTCTGTGTTGGTCACTGGGAAGGGGAATGAAAGAATCCAGAACCTTAATTATGAGTGGAACATACAGTGTTTGTATAGGCCATTGGCTGCAGAATGAAGCTTTCCATATCACTGAGGTATTCAGAGGTACTGAGTTTTGGAGTAAGATACTTTCATTGTCCTGACACACATGGTTGGAATTTTGAATAGGCTGAAATCTAGAGAATCACATCTTTGTCAGATGATGCCTTAAAAATTATTTTTTATTATTTTTATTTTTTTATTAAAGATTTTATTTATTTATTTGACACACAGAGAGAGAGAGAGAGAGAGAGAGATTACAAGTAGGCAGAGAGGCAGGCAGAGAGAGAGGAGGAAGCAGGAGGTCCTGTGGGCCTCGATCCCAGGACCCCGAGATCATGACCTGAGCTGAAGGCAGAGGCTTTAACCCACTGAGCCACCCAGGGCCCCTAAAAATTATTTTTTAAAGTAAATAACTATACTGTTAACTTTTTTAGCTCTCACTCCTATTCTCTTTGTCTCTTTGTGTCTTTGACTTAATTATATATTTTATTAGACCTTAACCATTCTTCACTGATACCAAAATGCAATGACTTTCCAATTCCAATCTCTGTGATGGTAAAGTAAGAAAGCCTTGTTATTTCATACAAACTTTATATGCCTCACATCATTTATTTATTCATTTATTTATTTATCTATCTATTGAGTTGCATTTTCAAGTATATTACAAAATAAAGTAGAGATAGGACAGGTGAAGGGGTTTCTTAGGGGTCAGGTATTTCAGATTTTTTAGGACTTGTTTTACATGCATCATAATTCACAAAAATATTCTTTTTTATCCCTCATTATTTTAAGTCAGTGAATATGGTTTTAAAATATATGAAACACTCTTAAGCTACAGACATGCTAGGAAATTATGAAAGAATGAAGATTTTTGTGGAAATACTCAATAAACAAAGATTCCAAAGACCATCAGTCATCACAGAAAAGTTAAATTTTTTTTTTAACCTCTCCCCAGTAGAGATTTTAATTAATGTGCTCTGAGGACAGCCACGGAACAGTGCAGAAAAAAGTGTATGGGTTTAGCATAGGGTTGGCACACTTTTTCTGCAAAGGGCCAGAGAGTGAATATGTTAGACATTGTGGGCTAAAGGGTCTCTATCACAACTATTTGATCCTCTCAATGTAGTGGAAAAAATCATAGATAATATGTACATGAATCAATATGGATGCTTTCCCAAAAAACTTTATTTAAAGCCACTAAAATTTGAATTTTATGTCATTTTAATGTGTTACAGAATATTACTTTGATTTTGTTTTCAACCATTTAAAAATACTGAAAAATTCCTAGCTCACAGACCATACAAAGACTCAATTTGGCCATAGTTTTGCCTACTCTTGCTCCAAAGCTAAGCATTCCCACTGTGTCATGGGAGACATGATCTGCACAGTGGCATTCATCATAATGTGTCACATTAAACTTTGATCTAGCATATCTATACAAAAGGGAAGAGTTTGAAGGTTTTCTTTCATTTCAAAATCTAGAATAAAATGGCCAAATGTGATTTAAAAGATTTATCTTCAGTAGTGAAAAGTCACTTTCTGGGTGGATTGTAGCAGTTTTATAATTTAGAGTTTCTTTGGGCAGTGTTCTCTCAGAATCTTGCCAGAATATAACAGTGACATATTCCAGCATTGTCAAGATTTTGATACAGTGCTTAAAATATGCCTAACTAGACAGATCATTTAAAACTCTGTAGTCTACAAATAAATGCCCTTTTCCTTCTTCTTGAAATTCTATATTTAAAAAAGATAATTTACTTCCATCATGAGAAGACTAAATCAAGTTCCGGTAATCTATAAGAATAGATGATTTTGCATTTGAAAAGAATGACAAATCCTAAAAGATAAAAACACAGCCAAGACCCATCCTTAGGGACTTAAGAAGAGTATGATATGGGAGAAAGAGTTTAAGCAATAGGATGAGGTCATGAAGACAGCTTTGGATGAGATAAAGTAAAGGCCTTTCATATTAAATTAAATCCATAAATGCTCAAGGAACATGAGCCTAAACCAAAAATTTTACAAGTAAGACTAATCAAATATTAAAAAAGAGATATTTTAATTAGTTATAATTTCCCAACACCTGAGCTCTCAGGCAAATCTCTTTAAAATTTAATATCTTAGGGCGCTTGGGTAGCTCAGTAAGTTAAATGTCTGACTCTTGATTTTGTCTCAGGTCATGATCTCAGGGTGGTAAGGCTGAACCCCCTGTCAGGCTCCATGAAGCCTGCTTAAGATTCTCTCTCTCCCTCTCAAAAACTTTTTGTCATGTCTTATTTTTATACTGAATTTAAGTTCAGAAATTCATGTCTGCAAATATAGAACAACAAGACTTTTCCATATCAAGCAGTGCAGATAAAAAAAATCTTATTTGCAGTGATTAAAGGAGTTGAAATGCTACAGCAGAAAGGGTTCACATAGGGACTTTTTCTTTACTGTGTATGAATTAAATACAATACTAAAAGGAAAGTAAAATATTGGTTATTCATAAGCTGAGATAGATTCGTCCCATTTTAATGAGAAAAATGGCTAGAAACTGAGTGACTCCTAAATAAACATAACACCAGTTGCTCTTGGACAAATGGGTCTAAGATGGCAATGCAGGATGATCCTGAACTCACGTTATCCCATGGACACACTCGATTCTACTCCTACACATAGAGCAATTCCTCCTAAAGAACCAAGAAGGCTGTTTGAATAGCTTCTGCATGACAATGGTTCGAGGGGCCATACTGACAATGACAGGAGAGGTGGAAATAGTGGGAAATCACCCCTGACACTGAGAAATGCAGTAGGGAGAAATATTACTGAGGAAACTGTGCACATATTTGCCTACTGTGGCATACAGAAAAAAAACAAAGAACAAAAAAACAAAAAAACCCCTCCAAAAAAAAAAAAAACCAACTGCTGTTAAGGGACAACTAGACTTCTTTTAAGAAAGGAAGCTTGTTTACTAAATCTAGCATATCAACCAAATGGTGAAGGAACTGCTGGAACTTTTTCCCAGATAGGCAATGCTAATGAACACCTTTGTTTATACTCCCCCTTCACTTCGTGCAACAGGAGCAGAGTCAGGGTGCTCTAGCCAGCCTGCTGCCTTAGTGAACCCTGGGCGTCCTTGCCTATACCATCCCTCGGCATCCCCCCAAGGTGGCCAACTAGCCTGTACCTGCCTGAGATTTAGCCACCTGACCAGGTGTCCTAACATGATAAAAAACAGGACAGCTCTAGTCCATGCCAACTAAAGCACCAGTCTGCTCAATAAGGAATCCTGGGAAAAAAACACCTCCAGACATATCCAACCCACACAGGCTTCAGTTCCAGCTGTCCTGCAACCCCATAGCATGCTCCCACTTCAGCTCCAGCAATCCCGCCAGGGTGGCCCCAGTGCAGAGAAATGTAGGACCCCCTAACACACACTTGATTTGGCTCCAATTGTCCCACCAGAGCACCATATGTTCAGCATGATCTGGGAAGCCCTGGTCTGTGTCTGCTTCAGCTCCTTCCATCTGCCCAAGGCAGCCCTGGTGTGAATTGTCCCAGGACCCTCAGCCTGTGCCAATTACAGCTCTAGCCAGGCAGTCTTCCAGAAACATGCAGTCTGCATGGGAGATGCTCCTAGACAAGGTCACTCCTTCAAGACTCCTTCAGGGGTAACTGTGTTGCCTAATTCATAGAAACCAATACATGAAATGATACAAAATGGACAGTGGAATATTTCCAAACAAAAGAATAAGATAAAAATTCAGAAAAAGAATTAAATGAAGTAGAGATAAACTATCTACATAATAAAGAGTTCAAAGTAATGGTTATAAAGATGCTAACCAGACCTGACAGAGTGAATGAACTCAGGGAGAACTTCAAAAAAGTGATAGAAAACATGAAAAAGAACCAAGAGTTGAAGAATACAATCATTAAAATGAAAAATACACTAGAGTGAATCAGCAGCAGATTAGAAGCTTAGAGCAGAACAGAGCAGTGATCTGGAAGACAGGGTAATGGAAAGAACCCAAGCTGAATAGGAAAAATAGTGGGGGGCCACTTAAAAATAAGTTAAAGAATTTCTGGGACAACATCAAGCACACAAATGTTAATGTAACAAGGGGCCCAAAAGGAGAAGAGAGAAAGGAGCAGAAAGCTTACATGGAGAAATAGCAGCTGAAAATGTTTCCAACTTGGGAAAGGAAACAGACATCCAGATCCAGGAAGCACAAATAATAAGAGCAAACAAGATAAACCCAAGGATTTATACAAAGGAGTTATACAAGGATTTATACAAAGACATATAATAATTAAAATATTAAAGATTAAAGATAAAGAGTGAATCTTAAAAGCAGCAAGAGAAAAGCAACTAGTTACACACCAGGGAATCCTGATAAGGCTATCAGATGATTTTTTGGAAGACATGTTGCAAGCCAGAAGCCAGTGGCATGAAATATTCAGAGTTCTGAAATGAAAAACCTGCAACCAAGAATACTTCACCCAGCAAAGTTATCATTCAGAATTGAAAGAAAGATAGTTTCCCAAATGAAAGTTAAATACCACTAAACTGGCCTTACAAGAAATGGTAAAGACTGCTTTAAGCAGAAAAAACTATAAACTAGAAGAAAAATAGGAAAAAATTTCACTGGTAAAAGCAAAAATAAAGTGTATGTAGTAGATCAAATACTTATAAAGCTAGTATGAAGGTGAAAATCAAAAAGTAAAATCAATTTTATCTAAAGAATTAGATGAAATAAAAAATGTGAAATACAGTATCATATAGATAAAATGTGGAAGGGGGAGTAAAATGTAATGCTTTTAAAATCTGTTTAAATTTAAATGACCATAAATTTGATACAGAATGCTATATAGTTAGGATGTTATATATGTACCCAGTGGTAACTACAAATCAAAAACTTAGGTACACAAACAAAGAGAAAGAAATATAAGCATAAAACTAAAAGTAAAAGATCAGAAGGGAAGAGGGCAAGAGAGGAAGAAAAGAGCACAGAAGATCTGCAAAACCATTAGAAAACAATAAACAAAATGGCCATAAGAACATACCCATTAATAATTACTTTAAATATAAATGGTCTAAATGCTCTAATCAAAAAGTTGACAGAAAAAGTAAAAAAAAAAAAGATATATCTACATGAAACCTAGAAGAAAACTCACTTCAGACCTAATGACACATATAGACTGAAAGTAAAATTATGTATGTAAAAACATATTCAATGCCAAGAAAGTGGAAAAAAAAATAACAAAAACAAAAAACTAATGTAGGAATGCCTACATAATGCAAAATAGGCTTTAAAACAAAGACTGTGGGCGCCTGGGTGGCTCAGTGGGTTAAAGCCTCTGCCTTCGGCTCAGGTCATGATCTCAGGGTCCTGGGATCAAGGCCTGCATCGGGCTCTCCGCTCAGCGGAAAGCCTGCTTTCCCCTCTCTCTCTCTGCCTGCCTCTCTGCCTACTTGTGATCTCTATCTCTGTGTCAAATAAATAAATAAAATCTTTAAAAAAATTAAAAAAAATAAAGACTGTAATGAGAAAGGAAAAAAACATTAAATAATTAAAGGATCAATCCACAAGATATTATAATAATTGGAAACATCTATGCATTCAACATAGGAGCATTTAAATAGATAAAGTAAACATTAAGAGATATAAAAAGAGAAATTGACAGTAACATAACCATGTAGGGAAAATTAACACCACACTTAACATCAATGGAAAGATCATCTAGACATTAAATCAGTAAGGAAATAGGAACCTTGAACAAAACACTATGCCAGATAAACATAACATATACACAAACATTTCATTCCAAAAACTACAGAATATGCACACTCTTCAAGCTCACATATAATATTCTCCAGCATATAACACAAAGTCTCAATTATTTAAGAATATATAAGTCATATCAAGCATCTCTTCTGACAATAATATGGAACTAGAAATGAATCACAAGGTAACAATGGAAAGAACCACAAATGCATGAGAATGAAGAACATACTATTAAGCAACCAATGAGTCAATGAAGAAATCAAACAGAAAAGTAAAAAATACCATGAGACTAGTGAAAATGAAACACAATGTTTGAAAATATATGGTATGCAGCAAAAACAGACCTAAGACAGAAATTAACACTGACATAGGCCTAACTCAAGAAACTAAAAAAAAAAAAAAAAAGAAAGAAAAAAAGAACGAAAGAAAGAAAGAAAGAAAGAACCAAGAACCTAGCCCAGCACATAGAGAAAATAGAAAAATAAGAAAAAAATCAAGACCACAGTTAGAAGGAAAGTATAAAAGTGAGAATGGAAATAAATGAAATAAACACATAAAAAACAAAACAGGTTAATAAAATTAAAAGCTGGTTCTTTGAAATGGTAAAGATTCATAAAATTTTAGCTATGTGCATCAAGTTTAAAAAAAGAAGACTGAAAACATAAAACAAAAAAATAAAAAGGAGGAGTTACAACATTAGAGAACTATACAAGACACCACCATGAAAAATAATAGGGCAAAAAATTAACAGAAATGTTAATTTCCCAAAAACCACAAAATTGAAAGACTGAAGAAAAAATATAAAATATAAACAAACTGAATACCAGTAATAAAACTGTATAACTAATGAATAAAATTCATAATAAAAAAAAGTCTATCAATTCTAATGGATTCGCAAAGTGAATTCCAGGAAAGTTTAATGAAGATTTAAAACAATTATTCTTTTTTTTTTAAAGAGTTTATTTATTCATTTGACACAGAGAGAGAGATTACAAGTAGACAGAGAGGCAGACAGAGAGAGAGGAGGAAGCAGGCTCCCCGCTGAGCAGAGAGCCCGATGTGGGCCTTGATCCCAATACCCTGGGATCACGACCTGAGCCGAAGGCAGTGGCTTTAACCCACTGAGCCACCCAGGCGCCCAAAACAATTATTCTTAAACTATCATAAAAAATAGGAGAGGAAGAGCTTCCAAACTCATTCTATGAAATTACGATACCTAAAATATAAAATCAGAAAAATATAAAAAAAAGAAAGAAAAAGACAAAACAAAGAGGCAATATCTTCAATGAATATAGATGCAAAGATCCAGAACAAATTATTAGCATACCAAATTCCACAATACATCATCAACAACAACAACAAAACCAAACATATACAACAATCAAGTTGGATTTATTCCAGGGATGCAAGGGTGGTTTCAAGATTCACAAGTCAATCAATATCATGTATCATCTTGGCCAGAGAAAGGATAAAAATCATATGATCATCTAAAAAGCAATTGAGAAAATACAATATTCACTCTTGATAACTCTCAACAAAGTGGGTTGACAGGGCGCATTTGTCCACAGAATAAAGGCTATGAATGAAAAAGCCACAGCTAATATCATACTCAGTGCAGAAAGCTGAAAGCTTTTACTTTAAGGAATATGACAAGGATGTCCACTCTTACCACTTTTATCCCACATGGTATCCTTCAGAAGTCCTGGCTGCAGCAGTCAAAATAAGAAAAAGAAATAAAAGGAATCCAAACTAGTGTGGAAGAAGGAAAAGAGTCACAGTTTGCAGATGACATGATACCGTATATAGGAAATCCTAAAGACTCCACGAAAACCACTGGAACAGATAAATACATTCAGCAAAGTTTCAGGATACAAAGATCCAGAAATTGGTTACATGTCTATACACTAACAACAAAGTAGCAGACAGAAATTAAGAAAAACAATCCCATTTACAGTCTCACCAAAAGGAATAAAGTACCAAGGAATCAATTTAACCAAAGAGACGAAAGACCTATACTTGGAGAACTATACAATGCTTGTGAAAAAAATTGAAGATGACACTAATAAATTGAAAGACAATCCATGCTCATGGTTTCAAGAATTCCTATTTTTAACTAGGTTCACAGAGCTGGAAGCAACCTTCAGATTCCATGCAATCCCCTTCAAACCCCACTAGTATTTTTTAAAAAAAACTAGAATAGTATTACAATATGCATGGGATGACAAATGATCCTGAAGAGCCAATGCAATCCTCAGAAAATTGAAATAAAAATACCAATATAACCCAGTAATTCCACTACAGGTTATTTACCCAAATACACCAAGTACAGTCATGGGAAATACAGATCAATGCACTCCATATTGATTGCAGGATAATTAAAATAGCCAAGGTATTAAGGCAACCCTATTGAACAAAACAAAAAGATTTGTTTTATACACACACACTTTCATATTAGTCTATTTATGTATATATGGAAATACATAATGGAATATTATTCAACCATGAAAAGTAATGAGATCTTGCCTTGGGCAACAACATGGATGATGTAATGGTAGTAAGCTAAGTGAAATAAGTCAGACAGAGTAAGAAAAATACCATATGACTTCACTTTTATATGGAATGTAAAGAACAAAACAAATGAATAAAATGAAGAAACAAACAAGCTCTACTTCAGAGAGAAATGGTAGTTGTTATAGGAAATGCTGGTAGGGGGATGGCCCTTAAGTGAAGATAAATGGGAGATTGAGGATTCTTAGGTAGTAAGTCAGTCATGGGGATAAATGTAAAGCATAGAAAACAGAGTCAATCATAATTTAAAAGTTTTATGGTGACAGATGGCTGATATACTTATCATTAGCCCAGCATAACCTATAGGCTTTGATTTACTATGTTGTTCATCTGAAGCTAACATAATATTATTTGTCAACTATACTTCAACTCATCAAAAAACATGATATAATAACAAACATGGAATTCATCATCATTGCTCACAGAACAACACAGCTCAGATCTGAAGGTGAGAGTAGTTTCATTTGGCAAAATTTCATAAATTTGTGTTTAGTCCAGAACTTCCTTATATATCTCACAAATGGTTATAGAACTTCAACTTCCAGTCTTTCTAATTTGTACAGTTTCCCTTGTTTTACCAGTTGCAACAGAATCTGTGTGAAAAATCAAATAAAACATAAGTGAAAAAAATTCCCTTCTATTTCCAGTTTAAATGTCTTATCATTTTATCTTTAAACATCTTAAAATACACAATATGCAAACAGAAAAGTGCACTCTGCTGACCTGCTAATGTTTTGTAAAGATAGTTCCTTGTTCAAATACCCAGAATCTGTAACTGTTATCAAATTTGGAAAAATGTCTTTGTATATTTGATTAAGAATTTTGAGACATTATCCTGAATTGTCCAGGTAGGCCTAAATGTCATCACAAGTGTCTTTGCAAAAGGGAGACACATACAGATGCAAGGTTGACATGAATATGGAGGTTGAGATTAAGTGATACAGTTCAAGCCAAAGAGTGCTGCCAGCCACCAGAAAGTACGGGAGGGTAGGAATGGATTTTGCTCTAGAGACTCTGGAGGAAATGTAGGCCTGCTAACACCTTGATTTCAGATATCTAACATCTAGAAGTGTAAGAGAATGACTTTCTTTAGTATCCCTAGGCAGCTATTGCATGCACAAACCAATTTTTGAAAAAGCTGGTATTGATAACTGTGGTCTAAAATCAATGAAGATTTCCAACACCCTCATAAGCCTCCTCTCACTCTTTTCCTTACCACAACCTTTTCCACTGTACTACCTTGATTTCTAGAACTACAGTTCATTTATGCCTGCTTTGAACTTCAATAATTTACGCTTATCTTTTTTAAGGCTTTTCTCCCTCTGTGTTACAATATAAGTTTTGTCATTGTTGCTGTGATTAGCTATAGTTTGTTTTCATTAGATAATATTATTCTATTGTAGGGCTAATCCAGAGTTTATCCATTTTTCTATTGAGGAAGCCTTTGGGTTGTTTCTAAGTTTAGGTCATTATAAACAATGAATATTCTTTTACCTTGTTCATACACACACATCTTCCTTGCTGCCTTCCTACTTTTCTTCCTATATATCCTCATATATAACTGTTGGGTTATAGGGTTTGCATTTATTCAGCCTTGGTAGATAATGCCAAACAATGCTCTTATTCTGATTTACACACAGTACCAACAGTGTGTGAGGATTCCTAATATTGTCTAACATCGTCTCCAGGATTTGGTATTATTCGTCTTTTAACTTTCAGGGCTTTTGGCTGTTGGTTTATTTTAGTTGTCCTGTTGGCAGTGTAAATGCATTTTGTAGATCATTTTGTACATATTTGTATAACTTTTATGTTGAAGCATACAAAAAAATATGAAACTCAAATGTACAACTCAATAAAGTAGAAGTATCCATGATACCAATGTCATCCAAACTGAGGACATTACTAGCATTCCAGGAGTTTTTCTTGTACTTGCTGTGGTTACACTCTTCCCATTCCTCAAAGATAACCAATAACAACTCTACTCTATGAATGGTTTTGCTTGCTTTTGAACTTTGTAGTAACGGGATCTCTTAAAATGTACCTTTGGCTATATATTGACAGGGCCTAGAAGAAGTGACAGCCCTGTAGCAAAAAGCGCAGCTAATGCCCAGACCTTTCGTTTTGAATGTCATTCTCCAGTAAAAGAAACCAAGACTCTTTGGAGAAATGGCTGATTTTAAGAGGACTTAGATGCCATCCTGACATAATGCCTAATGGTCAAAACTAGAAAGAGAGCAATTAATTAGAGTCTTACATTATAATCCAAAGAATAAAATTAATATTCCTGAGTGCATGCTAATATGAATAAATGATTGCATAAATAAATACATGTTGGGGAAGGGACAAATCTTACTTACAGAAGAATTTTAGTTAAATGTAGACAGAATGAGGGAAGTAGAAATTCCCCATTGTAGCACCATAGTAAGAATTGCTGCAGGCAGATTTCACTGATGTATGCTAAAATTACTGAATGAGGGGTGCCTGAGTGGCTCAGTTGTTAAGCATCTGCCTTCATTCAGTTCAGGTCATGATCCTAGAGTCCTGGGATAGAGTCCTGCATTGGGCTCCTTGCTCAGCAGGAGCCTCCTTCTCCCCCTGCTCATGCTTTTTCTCTCACTCTCCATCCCTCTCTAACTCACAAATAAATAAAATCTTTTTTAAAAGATTTTATGTATTTATTTGACAGAGAGAGACACAGGGAGAGAGGGAACACAAGCAGGGGGAGTGGGAGAGGGAGAAGCAGGCTCCCCTCTGAGCAAGGAGCCAGATGTGGGGCTCGATCCCAGAACCCTGGGATCATGACCTGAGCTGAAGGCAGATGCTTAATTGAGCCACCCAGGCACCCCTCAAATAAATAAAATCTCTAAATAAATAAAAATTACTGAATGAAATTTTAAAGACAAACATGTGCATAACCTCTAGTAATCTTCCTGAAAATATTTATCAGTTTGTCTGGTGGTTTTATTGTATGTCCACAAATTCTTTGATTTTCCTCTCTTTAGAAGGTGAAACTGAATTCCCCTTTCTCTGAGTATGGGCTGGATTTAAGGACTTTCTAATGAATAGATAATGCAAGGAAACAAGTAATAATTTTTCAGTGGAGAAACCTGACAGATGTCACCAAAATCAAGTGATTGAGGTTAACATGATAAATCATGTTGATAGCATGTTCTCCCTCACATGATACAATGAGAAGGGTGCTTCCCATCTGTGATGTTCTTCTCAAAGACCTATAACTTCAGTCTAATAATGAGAAAACATCAGACAAGTTCAAACTGAAGGACCTTCTACAAAATACCTGATGAGTACTCCTCCAAAGTGTTAAGGTCATGAGTGATATGGAAAGACCAAAAAAATATCCCAGATTAAAGGAGACTAAGGAGACATGATGATTAAATGCAACCTGGTATCTTGGATAAGAACTTGGAACAGAAAAATGCCATTAGTGAAAATATTATTCTGAATATCACTCAGTCATCAAAAACAATGAAATCTTGCTATTTGCCATGATGTGGGAAGAGCTTGAGTGTATTATCTTAAGTGAAATAAGTCAAAGACAAATGCCAGATGACTTAGCTCATATGTGGAATTTAGAAACAAAACAGATGAATATAGGGGAAATGGAAAAGAAAAAAAAAGAGAGGGAGGCAAACTATAGGAGACTCTTAACTACAGGGACCAAACTGAAGGTTGCTGGGGGGTTGGGGGAGTGGGCTAAATGGGTGATACGTATTAAGGAGGGCACTTGTGATGAGCACTGGGTGTTATACATAAGTGATGAATCACTAAATTCTACTCCTGAAACTAATATTACACTTTATGTTAAATAAAATTTAAATAAAAACTTGAAAGAGGAAAGAAAGAAAATACACTTATCTTGACAAGCACTAAGAAATGCATAGAATTTTCGAACTACTATATTGTACACCTGAAACTAATAACACCGTGTTAATAATACTTTAATTAAAAAAGGGGAAAAAACAAAAAAATAAAACCATGCACTTTTAAGCAGGAAATTATATGATTTTGTTTTTGTGACACTGTGAAAAATGCAAACATGTAGAGATGAACAGTTCAGTGGTTGATTGTGGTAAAGACTGGTGGGGAGAGGTGGACTACAATGGGGCAACAAAAAGCATTTTTTTCCCCAAGTAGTTGGGACTGCTCTATACCTAGATTGTGGTAGTAGTCACACAACTCTACTCATTTTTCAAAACTTACAGGACTATATAACAAAGAGTTAATTTTACTTTACATGAATTTTAAAATAGAATATAAAAAACAAACAATAGTGTTTTCTGAATAACTTGACAATAATTTTATATATTGCAAATGTAGATAGAAATCTTTTGAGTTTTTTAAGGTTTTTTTTAAAAATTTATTTGAGAGAATGAGAGTGAGAGCACAAGCAGGAGCGGAGGGACAGAGGGAGAGGGAGGACATGGGGCTCAATCCCAGGACCCTGGGATCACGACCTGAGCAGAAGGCAGACACTTAACCGACTGAGCCACCCAGGTGCCCCTGTAGATAGAAATCTATATACATGTAACTGTATACAGAAGACTGTATAGTTTTCTACAGTCTACCAAACAAAATAGAGCCAAAGAGAAAGCATAAATAATCAAACAAAAAATTACAATTGTAAAAATCTCACAAAGACATCAGACCATGATTGTTTTACCAGGATAAGATACTCTAATCATAAATACACTATTACGGAATGCAGAAAAGAGGAGTAATTACCCCACTATTTTATAAATTTGACACATAACTTAGACATTAAACTCAACAAAGATAATATGAGGAAGAAAATTATACTTCAGTATGTCTCATGAATTAGGATGCAAAATTAAACAGAAACCTGAATCAAGTAACATATAAAAGTAAAAAGATGTTTCATTAGTACTGAGTTGGATTTATTCCACAAATACAGTATGGATTTAATACTAGAACATTAAGGCAATAGTCACAGTAAAATACTAATATATTAAAGGAGAAAAGCAATTCAAACATCTCAATATGGGAACAAAAAACTTTTGATAGCATTCAACAATTAATCATCAATTTTCTTAAAAAGTTAGCTAACTAGGAATAAAAGGAGACATCCCACAAAAATTTATGTCAAACATCTTACTTGACGGTGCAGTGTTGGAAGCTGTGCTTTTAAAATAAAGAACATAACCACAGCATTCATAACCCTCACTTGTGTTCAATCTCTGGCTAGTAAAAGAGCAAGTTGTATGTATGTACTTTTTGTATAAAACATATTTATTATATAGAATATACAAATATATTTATATATTTTTTATTTATATATAAATATATGTATACAGTACATNAATCTCTGGCTAGTAAAAGAGCAAGTTGTATGTATGTACTTTTTGTATAAAACATATTTATTTATTATATAGAATATACAAATATATTTATATATTTATTTATATATAAATATATGTATACAGTACATATATAAATGTATGGGGATGTTGAAAAAAAACTTCATTAATCTCAGGTAATAAAATTGTCTACCTCAAAAATCCAAAGGGAGTCCAAATAAATTGTTAGAATTGGCAAGTGTGCTAGACACAAAGTCAGTATATATAAATGGTTTTGCTATACAGTTTAGAAATGTAATTTCAAAAATATAATCCAAATACACAAGTACCTAAGAACAATTTTAACAATGATGTATAAAACTTTAAAGAAGTATGAAACTTTATTAAAATTTTTAAAAGTATAATAGAAAGATACAAAGCAGCAATAAATACAACAGTGCAGTATTGGTTTAGGGAGGAAAAAAATCCATCTGTGGAAATTAAGAGTCTTGTAACAACAGACTCAAGCAATATGAAATTTCATTTATGAGGTATGTGACATTGAGAGACTTTCCATTTAATTGACTGGGATAATTGCTTAGCTGTATAGAAAAAAAAAGTGTGACCTCTACCTAGTGCTGTGCAAAAAAGTCAACACAAATTATAAAGTCTTTTGAGTCTGGCTTCATTCACTTAGCAATGAATTCAAGACTTATCTATGTTGTTGACTACATCAGTAGTTTGTTGCTTTCATTGTTGAACAATAACCCATTGTGTGATGTACTACAGTTAACTATTTACCAGTTGAAGAATATTTTTGTTTCTAGTTTCTGGCAATTAAAAGTAAAGCTGCTATAAACACTTGTGAACAAGTTTTTGTGAGAAAGCTTTTATTTTTCTTGGATAAATAGAAGTTCCATCATTGGGTCATATGGTATGTTCTCTTTTATTTTTTAAGCATTATAATCAACTTCTAACATTTTCCAGGTGGCCGTACCATTTTGCATTTGGATAAGAAATATTTAACAATTCCAGTTGCTCTCCATCTTCATCAGCACTTGTGTTAGTTCTCTTGAATTTAGCCATTCTGCTAGAAGTGAAATCTCATCACTGTTTTATTTTGCATTTCCCTAATGACTAATGATGTGGAACATCTTTAGTGTGTTTATTTGCAATCTATATCTTTTTTGATGATGTGTCTGTTAATCCTTTTTCCCATTTAAAAAATGGGGTTGTTTTCTTATCCTTGAGTCTTGATAGTACTCTATATATTCTGGATATAGGTCTTTGGTAAAACATGTTTAACAAATGAAAAGCTGTCTTTTCATTAAAATAGTGTTCTGTGAAGAAGTTTTTTTTCAGGTGTCTTTATCTTTTAGAGATATTGTGAAATATGAATGGATGATATGACTTGTTGCCTGGGATTTTTGTAGATTCTTGGGGATTTTCTACAGACATTCATGTGAATTGCAGTTGAAGGTAGTTTCCCCCCCATCTATAGTCAATTTACTTTTTTTTTTTATAAATCCCAATTGGTTATGTTTTATCTTTTTTATAATTATTTCTGTATTTGATTGACTAATATGTTTTCAGGATTTGTGCCTACATTCATGAGCTATCCTGATTTGGAACTTTCTTTCTTTGATTTTGGCATCAGGGTTATGTTGGTCTCACAAAATAAGTTGGGAAGTTTCACAGTTCAAGTTGCATAGAACTGATAATATTTCTACCATAAGGAATTGATCCATTTCATCTAAATTCTTAAATTTATGGACAAAGAGCTGTTCATAGTATTCAATCATTGCTTTTTTAAAATGTCTATAGATCTGCAGTGTTGTTTCTTACAGTTTAGATTTTTGAAATTGTGTCTTTTTTTCTTGGTTAGTTCTTGTAAAAACTCATCAACGTTATTTATCTTTTCAAAGAACTAGCTTTTGGTTTCATAAATTTTCTGTGTTGTCTTCCTTTATTCAATTTCATTGATTTCTGCTGTTACATTCTACTACTTTGGATTTAATTTCATTTTC
The DNA here is from genome assembly GCA_002007465.1 of Ailurus styani. Taxonomy (NCBI): domain Eukaryota; kingdom Metazoa; phylum Chordata; class Mammalia; order Carnivora; family Ailuridae; genus Ailurus; species Ailurus styani. The sequence goes on along the minus strand of LNAC01000438.1, from coordinate 181,579 downwards.
TAGTTTCCTAAGATAAAGCTTAGGTTATCAGTTTGAGAGAGTTGTTTTTTTGTTTGTTTTTTTGCCTAATATAAGACTTCGCTGCTATTAACTTCCCTTTAAGCCCTGTATTAACTATATCCCAGAAATTTTGCTAAGCTGTATTTTCACTTTCATTCAGTAAAACATATTTTCTACTTTCTTTTGAGAATCCCTCTTCTGACCCACAGTTTATTTATAACTATGATGTTCATTTCTAAATCCTTGGGGGATTTTTCAGTTATTTATTTTTAATTTCTTGTTCAATTCTGTTATGATTATGGAACATTTTATATAATTATAAGTCTTTTAAATTTATTTAGGTTTTATGACCCTGGATATTATGGCCTCAAATATTTAATGTAAATACTTCATTCACAGTTGAAAATATATACTCTGCTGTAATTGGGGAATGCATTCTATAAATGTAAATTAGTGTGAGTAAATTAGTGTGAATGTGTTTAGGTCCTCTATGTCCTTGATGATTGTTTATTGAGCTAGGAATGTTAACATTCCAACTATAATTTTGGATTTGCTATTTCTCTATTCAATTCCATCAGTTTTTTCCTTTGTGTATTTTGAAGCTCTTGTGTTAGCTTTCTGTTGTTGCATAACATACCACTACAAATTTAGTAGCATAAAATAACAGCCATTTATTTCCCAGTTTCTGTGGGTCAAGAGTTTAGCTCGGGGTCTTACAAGCTAACAACAAATGTTGTTAGCCACATCATTGATGGCATGTGAGACTTGAGGTCCTCTAGCAAGATCACTTAGTTTCTTGATGTTGTACATCTGAGGTCCCAGTTTTCTTTCTGATTACTAACTGGGGATTATTCTTAACTCCTAGAGACCCCCATAGTTCCTTCCATTTAGTGCTTTCACAGACCCTCTCACAACATGGTGCCATACTTCTTTCAAAGCCAGCAAGAGTTTTTCTGTTTAGGAAAAGACCAGTTACTCCTTTAAGAGGTCTTGTTTTTCCTGATTAAATCAGACCCACAAAGGAAAATCTTCCTTTTGATTAACAAAGTCAAAAACTGACTTGGAAACATTAGTAACATCTGCAAAACCCCTTAATCTTGACCAGATGAACTAGTTCCAAAAGAGATACCCCAACATAGTTGCAGGTCTTGCCCACACTTAGAAGAAATTATACAGGGTGTGTATACCAGCTGGCAGAGTGGTGGTCATCCTGGAATTCTGCTTACAACAACTTTGTTAGATGCATTTATATTTAGTACTGTTAAAACTTCTTCATAAATTGAACCATTTAGCATTATCGAATGCTCCTCTCTACTCCTGGTAATTTTCTTTGCCTGGTATGAGTTGTATTACTATAGCTATCACAGATTTCTTTTGATTAATGATTGCATGGTAGAGCATTTTCTTTCTTTTACTTATCTGTATTACTAAATTTAAGTAAACATGTCATTGTTTTCAATCTGACAATTTTTTTACTTATTGTATTTGGACCATTTATGTTTAATGCAATTATTGATCTAATTTAGATTCACAATTTTGTTTTCTGTTTGTCTACTGTGTTTTCTCTTTGACTTCCATGCTTTTTGTTGGATTAATTTTTAAATTCCATTTACTGGCTTCTTGTCTATATTTTTTCTATTATTAGTAGCCTTATTAGGGATTATAGCAGCTATATATTTATATATCAAACATGTATATAAACATTCATATATGTGTATATACACACATGCAAAACCTTTCACAGTCTTTTCGAAGTTATAATTTTTCAACTTCAAATAAAAGTAGAAACATCACAATTACATAGGTGTCTTCATTTTCTACCCTGTTATAATTGTTATATGTATTTCACTTATACTTTGAAACACCAGGAGGAAATGTTATAATTTTTGCTTTCAGTGATTATTTTTTTCTAGTAGAAAAAGTATAAGACAAAGTCTATTTATCCTGATATTTACCATTCCTTTTTTTTTCATTCCCAAAGTTCCAAGTTTGATTCTCATATCATTTTCCTTCAACTTGAGAAACTTGCTGTATTTCTTTTAGAGAGAATCTGCTGGAAAATAATTTAGTTTCCCTTCTTCTGAGAATATCTTTATTTTTGAATATTTTCTTTTGATACAGAATTTGATATAAAACTGTTGACAGTTCTTTTTTCAGCCATTTAGTGATGATCTCCTACTGCCTTCTAGCTTTTATAGTTTCTTATGAGAAATTGTTAAATAGTTTTTCTATCACAAGTAGTATTTTACTTTTCTTTGGCTGCTTTCATGATTTATCATCTTTTGTTTTCAGCAGTTTAATTACAGTATGTCTGAACATGATTTTCTTTATTATGTTTAGAGTTTGGTGAGCTTGAGTCTGTAAATTTAGGTCTTTTACCAAATTTAGCAAGTTTTCATTGGTTTTTCAAATAAATTTCTTTCCATTCCAATTCATGTTCTTTTTCCCTGACTCCACNATGTTCTTCTTCCCTGACTCCACTGACACAAATTTTAGACATTTTGTCCTTGTCCCACATTTCCCTGAAGCTCTTTTTTTTTTTCAATCTCTTTTCACTGTTCTTCAGAGTGGGTATTTTTTTTTATTTTACTAAGTCCATGACCTTCTCTCTTCTGTCATCCTCATTCTGCCATTCAGTACATCCATTGAAGTTATTTCCAATATCACATTTTCAGTTAAAATTATATTTGATTTCTATTTTTATGCATATTTACCTTATGGTTCATAGTTATACCAATTTTAAAGTTGATAACTGATAATTTCAACACGTGAGGATTCCTGGAGTTTGCATCTGTTGATTGGCTTTTCCATTGATAAGTGGTCACATTCAGTTTGCAAGATTATGTAGAATAATTTTGGATGTTATTGTAGAGACTAATATGTTGTAAGATTATGGGCCCATTAAAATCCTCAGGAGAAGGTTGATTGTTTTGATTAACAAGAAATCCACCCATGTGGTTCAGACTGCAAGTTCTGTCTTATTTTCCACTGTCAATTCAGTTTTTTAAACCCTTTATTTGGGTTTTTCAACTCAGGTTGGTCTGGGACACAGTGTAGTTTATGTGATAATAGAGCTCTCAAAACCTTTGCTATTCTTTTGTGTCTGTTTCACTTATGCAACCCAGTCATGGGGTTAAGACTGGGATTGTGTCAATTCATACACCGAATTAGGAGATCTCCTTTTCTAGCTCTCTCTTCTCATGAATTTCCCCTCACTTTAAAGCTCCCAGAGACCCTACCCCTTTTCCCTGAAAAGAAAAAAATGGCTTTCTCTGTTTTAACTCCTCTCACCATCACCTAATTCCTTGAAACTGGGGCTACTCTCGAGGCAAAA
>LNAC01000438.1:164721-178221 GCA_002007465.1 Ailurus styani | reverse complement strand
AAAAAAAAAAAAAAAAAAAAAAAAAAAAGTACTAGAAGAAAGAAAACGTATTCCCCCAATTCTCATTCCCCAATTTCTCATTGGCCAGAGTAACAGATTATCTTTCTGGATTTTAGGGATCTGTGCAACCACTTTTGCTGATAGCCAGTTCAATATCTGAGGCTCATCTTTAGCCTGGACTGGGAGAGAAAAAGAGAATAAAAAAAAAAGAAGAAAAGAAAGGGGATTTCCTTGATTCTTTTGGGAGCCATCTGCCATCATAAGGACATTCAAATAACTCTGGAAAGACCCGCACAGTAAGGAATTGAGTTCCTTGGCAATTAGAACTGAAATCTCTTGTCAAGAGCTATAAGAATGAATTTGGAAGGGCATTTTGCAACCTCAGTCAAGTCTTAAGATGGTGCAGCTCCATCCAGCATCTTGATTGCAAGCTAATGGGAAACCTTGACTCAGAATCTTCCAGCTATATGGCTTCCACATTGCTGACTCACCGAAAATGTGAGATGATAAACGTTTGTTGTTTTAACAGCAACAGAGGACTGAGATATAGTACAAAAGGGACCATTATAAAGAAAATAAAAAAGAACCAGAATTTATATTTTAGTTCTGCTTCTAAGTTATTACTAATATCTAAGACTTCATTAAAACGAGAAAATAAACATTAATTTTTCTAGTTTAGCAGCTTTAGAATATCACATCTACAATTCACCCACTCCAAAGTGTCTTATAAAGTTTCCCTTCTTGCAAAGTAGTCCAAAATCCCAAATTCTCAAAAGTATTCTTTTGATTGATGTAAATACTAATTTGACACCAATTCTCAATGCTATATCCCATAAAATAAAGAAAAAAAGAGGAAGAAGAAATTCTATCTAAATGTAAAAAATTCTAGCTATCAAGTTAGGGAGAAAGACAGGATTGGGGGAGTGGGTGTGGGTAAAACCTCTAACTCTTGAACAAGAATGCCTTCAAATTCCTATTAAAACATTAACTGCATTAAAAAAGTCATAAAGGCAGTATTAACTAATTCAAGTAACCAAAAACTTGGAACTTTCTCCCCCTCTGCATTATTCAGTGAAGACTTTTTCAGTTTGTTTATGGAAAAACTGGGGTGATTTTATGAGTAAATAACAAATATGATTCAATGTTACAATTCTCTACTTCAGTATTTAATAATCACATCGTGACTTCAACTGTATTTGACTGCAGTCACAGGGTAATCATCCTTTAATGCTGAAAATACTGGAAAGTTTAACTTTTGCTCACAGATTCTGCCCTAAGTACAGCTTACTTTAATGACAACTCTTTTGCCCCTCAATGATAATGAATTCCATTATGCCTCTGTAAAACACATGTGTCAGGATTTATTGGCAAAACAAGATAATCAGCAGAGTTTGTTTAACAATTGTATTTCCTTTAAAGCAGTGCCATTCAATTGCAACCACATTTTAGGGTAAAATATTCCACATGTTTTTCAGCAACCTTCTGGGAAAACTCAATACTTTTTGTAATTCAATATTGGACTTTTTGAGAAGCATATAATGAATCAATGGAGAGCATGCTCAGGGTATGAATAAGGAAGAACTTTCTCCTAGTCTGACTATACTTACTATCATATGGAAGAAAAACACTAGTATATACATTGAAGTTTGAAAAACATTCATGCTTTTCATCACAATGTAAGACTTACAGACATGTTCTGACATTTTTTTTCCTTCAAGTAAAATTTATTCTGAGCATAACAGATTTAGTACAAATCACTCCAAAAAACTTTAAAATGCTTCTCTAATTTAGAAGTTATGATTGAAATGGAAAACTTTCTGTGCACAAAGTACAAAATCCTAAATAGATTCTGGTATAACACAGAAGGTCAGTTGCAAAATGAAAATAGCACAAATACAATTACATAAAAACTAAATGGGGACCTTCAGAACCAGACCTGTTATAACTGTATGACTGTGAATATGATCTACCATGAATATCAATGGGTATTCATGACTTACTCAATAAAAACATATCATGCTAGAAATGGTGGAATTTGAGCAATAACAGCAATTCTACATTATCCATGGCAATATTAGAGGTAAAGAAGTTATTGAAGCTGACAAATAATCCCTAAGTTTAATTTTCACTCCTTTTTTCCATCAGATTTTCCCTAGAGCTAATAACAAGCAGGCCAGATGGCTAATTTGATCTTCACCTTTTTTATTTTCCCTTTCTACCCATAGCTGGAAATATGCCCAAAGAATGAAATGGCCAAAAGTCATCTAGCCAGAAGAGGAGAAGGGGAACACAAGCCAAGATTGTGGATTACTCACAAGTTGGATACTTAACCACCAAATAATGTATTTTTCCTGAAACTGATGAAATGTACTGAGACACAATAGTGTGTGTGTGTGTGTGTGTGTGTGTGTGTGTGTTATGTGTATGTATTCCCACTTTCTACTACATCAATGCTGGGCTAAGTAGGACCACCAAAGTTTTGTGTTCTACTTCTGATCTTTGGATTACTACCATATCTGCTTACATCTATAATGCTGCTGGCCAATATTAGCCTATGATTAAGTTTTATTCTGATACATGGCACCTATATAATGCCACAACAGGAAAGAACTTATGAAATACTTCTAATATATGCCCCTTCTAAAAGCCATTTTTCCCCTGAATGGGAGGAAAAATTCTTTGTTGGCTTGTATGCATGATTCTATAAGGTGGGTACTTTTTGAAGGTCACACAGCTTGTCAGCAGCTCTGAAGTACTATTGGCCACATGATATTAAGGATATATTTGACTGATGAAGCTATAATAAGAGTAAGAGCCAAATTAGAATTTCAGACACATTTTAGGTTTTGGTGGGAAAGGAGCTAAAAGTAGGCAACCATTTCAGAAACTGAATAAGGAGGTCATGGCTAGGGAAAATAAAATGAAACTTCACCCCCAGTCCCTGCAATGAACCTTTCTGTATTTTCAGACTTGAACATTGTGAATATTTCAATTCCAACAGCTCAGTTTCATTCAATAGAGGTGAAATTTGATTCAGAAATGGTTTGCTAAAATGGTCATTTTGGCTCACGTTGCATTTTATTTTGTAGGATTTTATTTGCAGAGATTTTTAATTTGAATGTTTACTTTTAAATTTCTTTTAAAAATTTCTTAATATGCAAAAAGGAGCCATAGGATGCATTTATATCTAAAATGGTAGCAAGTAAGTACATCTTAGTCTTGTACCGGTTTCCTGCACATCTGCAGATAATTAGTTAAACATTTGTCCAAATGAGAGAAAGCATACAATTCCTTTGGCTATGTATTTCACTTGAATTATTAATCTTGTTGAGAGAATCTGGCAGCAAAAAAATTATACCCAAAACAATTCTTCCATTCTATTTGACTTAAAAAAAAGCTTGCCAGTGCTCACAGATTTTTTGCTAAAAGGTAATGTGGACAGGGAATTAGGTGAAAACCTACATTTAGAATACCTAATTTAGTGATGTCAGTTTGACACTGGTGGGGAACTTTGTTTATTGTTTTCTGCAATAGAAAGCATGGAGCATCACACAGTGAACCTTTCCAAGAATTTAGAGAAAAGTGATTTTGCTCCCTCCCACCCAATTCTCAGTAATAACAATTAAGGATTACAATAGAGTTTTTGCTCAGAGAGCAGTTTGCTGAGTTCTTTGAAGTCAGAGAATGTGCCTTTCATATCTGTGGCATGCTCTATAAATCTTGTGTTCACAGTGGATGCCTAATTAGTATTTTTATTTTAATAAATAACTCTTGGTCCCTTAAGAGTCACAGAGATGGGAGACTGTTCCTGGGCTCCCAAGTTTCACTGGTGATGCTCTTACCTCTGCCTTTTGCACTCAGGTAGTTAAGCTCATATAGTGGTTTCAAGTGCCCCATTTGTTCCAAGTCTATGACTTCTGTGGTATATAAATAAACATCATGATGTGTCTGAGCTGTGAAAACCAACAAATAAAATATGGACCCTACAAAGAAATTTACATCTATGAACTTGATGAATATGCCTACTGACATGTTACATGTAACATCAAATTATAATAATTCTTAGTTTAGGGGTAAGCAACCTGGTATCCTTAGATTTGGGCTGGACTAAAGCTTAACAATTTTACTTTGAATGAAAGACATTAGTGTAAATATGACATGGTGGTACAAGAACTATATTGTGTTTTTTGAAAATGATCCTTTAAAGATATGCATGATTATGTAATATCAATGGTATTAATTACTAATGAATTCTATTTCCATTGTAGAAGGTCCAACCAAGTATCTACTTAGGAATATTAGTTTGATGGTTAGAATTAGCCTACTGAAAAGTCATATAATTGTTAAAACGCATCATACCAATTGCTGGTTTACATTAGGTTTATCCCTTAGTCTATAAAGCTTTAAATTACTAACAAAGTATAATAAATCCACTAGATTATCTGCTCTTTAGGAAAAAAAAAAGATGGAATCTCTGTGTGTGTGTGTGTGTGTGTGTGTGTGTGTGTGTGTGTGTGTGTGTGTCCTAAGCATTAAACACAGTGACTGATACATGACAGGTAGTTATTAATGTTTGAGAAATGGACCAGTGTATTTTGCTATTATTTTGACTTGCAAAAAAATTACCTTACTGTCAAATTTTACATGGGAATGGTATTTTAATTTTGTTAGGGAACAGCTACCCTAGAAATAAAAAAATCCATATATATCTGATTACTTGTTAAATAATATAGGGTTTGACACTACTGTGGGGAATTGTAACTACCAGATTTTATACATGCTAATGTCTCTAGCTCTTTAACCCATTTTCTTAAGTAATTCTTCCAGTGCTCCCAATATCTACAAATAGAAATTATCATCCCATTTTACAAATCAAGACTCTAGAAATCAAGAAATTGAGACCCCAAAAGACAAAGATAACAAATGACTCCAGAGCTTGGTTACAGTGAAGAAGTCTCTCTCACTGACATTATTTGTCCACTGCATATTTACAGGAATACTCCATATCATCTTTACTCTGGTACTCAGCCTTAAGGAGCAGCCCCATGGCAGTGATTATAAAAGAAAAATGAGAATAGATCTTGAGTTGCTTCTTAAAGGTTGTGTCCAGATCATTTCTATTAATTTATTACTGGTCAAGACAAGTCACATGGCCATACCTGATTTTAAGGAAGCATAGATGTACAATCCTCACATGGAGAGGACACCTCAAAAAGGGGGGGAATGAATAATTTGAACAAGAATACAATATATAACTGTGTAACAAGAAGTGACCTGATTACAAACCTGTGGCTAATAGCAAAACAAAAAGATCTCTGTCCAGAAATGCAAGGACTGATTACGGCCATGGAGACAACCATGACGCTTTTCTTCTTTTTGTTTTCTTAGCTTTGCCTTAAATTCCTCTGTCTTCTGCACTTCTCCCACAGACCAGGATTTGAATTCCAGCTCATTTAGAAGCTGAATCAAGTTATCAGTTTCTTCTGTGCTTGTCAAATTAGCCTGTCTGAAGTGTGTATGTGTGTGTGTGTTTTAATTTGTAAAATAGGGGTTATCATAATACCTACTTTCCAGGAATAGAGATATTGAAAATAATGCACTTAATATAATGGGTGGGTATGCAAAAGGGACAGTTTAAAAAATGTGATGCAATATCACCATTCAAGGAACTACTCTCAGCAAGTTAATCGTCAGAAAGTGAATTCCTCTACGTATTAGAGTGTTCCTCAAGTTTGAAATCTTGGGATGGCATGGCAGTATGTGTGGAGACTCCTTAGTTTGAGAATTGCTGAGTTAGTGGTTTGTCCAAAGTATGTAGAATGTAGAGCAGTAGATAGACATGTAATTTTAGACATGTGTACAACACAGGATTTTTATATTCTGACAGAAGTTTCTATATACCCATAGTTCAGAAGAAAAAGCAAAGACAAAATGATAATCGATAGATCTGTATCTCAGACATGGTTAATCAAGTCCCATAGGAGCATTGAACGTTTTTGTAGTTAAAAGTCTGAAAAGTACAGGTTTACAAACTTATATTTCCTTGACCTTTTCATATGTATTGCTTATATAATTTTACCATTGATTTTTTGGGGGAAAAAAAAAGCCAAATAGCTCCTTTTGCTCTTGCCAGTTACACAATGAAGTGATAACAATAGCTCAGCATTTATATTTCAACATGTTTCTCTTTATTTTTCTCTGGTTTAAATCAGTCCCAGATTGGACTCATCATTCTTTACAGACCTAAAAATTGCTAAAATGGGGGAATTTCTCGATAGATCTAACTCTGCACCTGTATATCCAGCCACATGACTGCATGTAATGATTGTGTATCTTGCCTAAGTGTTCGTATGAAGCTTATGACTCTCTACAACTGTGTTCTATGGAGCCAAACATTCAATTAATTGGTTTTCTTATCTGCAAAGTGTCAAGCAACAAATTTTATCATTTTTTCCCCCCACTGTGTGGGTATGTAGAATTGATGACTTGGCTAGAAGTTTTTCATAGCAACAAGAAAAATAGTTTCAGGAGAAAAATGAACATTTTAAAATATATTTTTCTAAAAGAATTATCTGGGACTTTAGAGAAAGTTGTGGATTTAAGTAGTGTGTAGGAAGAAGATCCTATGGAGTAATGCTTGTATTTTAGTCATTCTTGGCCCATATTTTGGCATAGTATTTGCAGTTTTCAACTCCACTAAACACAAACAAAAACTGCCTCAATAGATTTTGCCACACCTTCCTTTTGTTTTCAGCTAAGACTCACTAAAGAAAAATCTAGAGCAGAGGATATTTCTTTTTATGTAATGTCCCAATTCTCCATTTAAATAGCAATATTATGAAGTTACTATATATTATTATTTTTCCTATTGCTTTAAAATAATTTGAGACTTGAAATAAGAAGACTTGCAGTTTCCAGTATTGGCAGACTCGGTTATTTGGACCAACCTTCTTAACTGAAAAGAACTAAAAAGTTCAAATAAAAGTATTAATCCTTCTTGAAACTGTGAAGAGCAAACAATACAGCAAGGAAATGATGGCTGAAAAGTTGAAAAGAAAACAGAACATAGAATGACAAGGTTTCATTTTGAAAATCTCTTTAGTGAGAGGAATAGAGATTAAATGCCCTTGTCTAACTGAAGTCATTATGTAATAGCAGACTCTCCGCAAAATAAGTTGGGATTCCATCACTCCTAGAGTAAATCAGAAGTAGAAAACCCTCACAGCCCTCGCAACCGGAGATTGTATCACAAGGAAATAAATTTCAAGCCTTGAACATGAAATAAGTGGTCCCAGGTTGGTGGCGCAAAAGCAAAGGCAAATATTCTCTGGAAGAAGCAGCCTTTTTCTTAAGTTCCAAAATATATCTTAAATAAGTTTGCAAGTAAAATGAACAGTATACAGTCAAGGATGATCAGGCTCACTAGGAAGACATGAGGAGTGAGAATAAGCAGAACCAACAAAAGCAGATTCAAAGAACTTCACATGTCAAAAATACCATAAAGGTTACTGTTCAAGATCTCAATGTAGGAGGATCCCAAACTCACTCCTCCCATGAACACACCTATCTATACCTACATACAGAAGAAATTTCTCTGGAAAAAAACTATAGACAAAAAAATCCCCCACAAAACCCCAAATTAGCAAAATTACTCCTACACATCAGGCAAATGAGAAAAAGAAGGGGAAAAATTCAAAATAGGTGTAAGAGGCTGATCCTACTATAAACTATACTCCTGATGTGGTGAACCACAAATTAGAGCAAACACACAACTCCAAGCTTCTCCCTGAGTAGCAAACACCCTACATCTAGTACGTTTACTTTTAATACCTGCACTTGAGAGATGAGCCTCCAAAACATGTAGCTTTGAAAGTTAAGAGGGCTTCTGGGACATGACCCACAAGTCTATAGCAAACTGAGAAACGGTTCTTAAAAGGCTTGCATAGACTCAACTGACTATGCCCTAGGACACACTGCAAAGGCAGCTGAAATGCACCCAATCTTTGGGTGGAAGAGGCCTATATGTTTATCTTAAAAATTCACCTGAAGGGAAGGCTTCTGATTTAACATACATCTAGAGGACTACTGAAATACTTCCAAAGACTGGAGTCCAATGAGCACCATCTTTGAACTCTCTCCCTGCCTTGTTCCAGGAGGCTGGGGATCCCCTGGAAAGGAGCCTGTGTAACCATCTGGTGCCCCAGTTTTTGCAGCTACCACCCAGGTGACATCCCCTGATTGTCTGGCTCTGGTGGATAGTGTGATTTACATTCATGGGTCCCACAAGACTGTAACAAGCAATGAAGTTCTAAATTGGCCACTTTCCAGGGTGCAGCACAGCAACAGCAGACTGAAATACACCTAAGTCTTTCTGGGAAAGAGGCCTATAACTTAACTTCTATGGGCCCAAGGAGCAAGCTTCTAATAAAACACACATTTAGGCACTGACTGCAATCATCTGCAAAACCCAGGGAGTTTGCTAGGTACCATCTTTATACTTTCTGCCCTGCCCCAGGCTGTTGGTGTCTCTGAGAAAGGAACTTAAGCACATACCGAGTGGCTTGGCTTTTATAGTTTCTACCCAGTTGACACACCCCTTGATAGCCTGGCTCTCATGGCCAGTGGGTCTTGTGTTCTCAGGTTAACTGGAATGATAACGAAGAAGCAGCTCTTAATTGGCTATCACCCTGGGAATATGCACCAATGATGAGGGAACAGATGGCAAGGGGAGGACAGAGTAGAAGCTGACACCCTTACAGCCCCTTCCCCCACTATGGGATACATATGACATTGCTCAGGCATTCCTGGTGGCCCTAAAGGAAAAACAAATAGTTAACTTGTAGAAATCACAATCCTGCAAGACCTGAGTCTCCCTCAGTTTACAAATGTCCTAGTGATTTACAAGGAAGAAGCTTTCTTATCAATAGTCTCACTTTCAGACACCCATAACTCAGTTACTGAAGCCCTAATGTTGCCTTCTGCTCCATAAAATTGAGGAAGCCTGAGGCGGAAGGAAATGCAAATAAGTTGAATTTCTTCTAAACCTAAAACTCATTGACAAGGATGTATGATAGAAGGAGTGTGATATTCCACCAGGAAACTCCCAACTGTCTTCATGTTAGTGTCCCATTAGAGGGGAAAAGAGCCTTGGCTCAACTATAACCAGGCATCCAGTATCCTGACAGCCTTCTTTACCATATGAAAGCCCTTCTAAACACCCCCTTTGTCCTCGTCTCCCCAGATCCTGAGTATATAATCAGCCACTCCTCCGGAGGGATTGAGGGGCAGCAGCTCTTTCAGCCCACGGGTCCTGTCCCGTGCTTTAATATAATCACCTTTTTGCTCCAGAGACATCTTAAGAATTCTTTCTTGGCCTTTGGCTCTGGATCTCACTTATATTCTAAAACTTCATCACCAAGAGAACAGTCAGAAAGTCCTGTCTCCCAGGCTTCCCCTGAAAAATGGACCTTTGTGGGTCTTGCTGCCAATCAGCCTGAATCTAGATGCTAAGATCTTCTCCTTTAGGACACTGATAGTGGCTCCCAGTGTTTGATGGTGTAACAAGACCTAAGAACAAAGTAGGTTGGTTGGACAATCATTAGGATTTAATAGATAAACAAGAGCTAGGTCAAGGTTGAATAGTAAGATTCATCTCATACAAGAGGCCACTCCTTTAAGGCTGAGGAAGGTCAGAGTTCATTGGTGAGTTCTGGTCTGAGATTGCAATATGGGAAGACCCCAAACTCACCTCCTGTACAGACACACCAAATCTATTTGTAGAGCAATTCCTCCTGAAGAACTGAGGGCTGGCTGAATAGCTTCTACACAATAAAAAAAAAAAATGGACCACACTGAGAATGGCAAGAGAGACAGAGACACAGTAACAAAGGGAACTCCCACTCCCAACACTGCAAACTGTGGTGGAAAGGGAAAATAGTGAGGGACCTCCAAGTAAGGGACAGGTGGGGCTAGGTTGGCAGAGATAGGTAGGGGGCTATGGGATCAGGTTCACAAAAATCCCCAAAATGGGAAGGTGAAAGGAAACCAGAGATAAGCGAACAAACCAGATCATCCTATCCTGGGTATCGGAGGTGCGATCTTGTTATACAAGCTACTTGAGACCAAAAAAGAATTACCAAACCCTAAAAAGTAAGTCATTGAAGGTGTTATCACTGGTCCTTACTCAGTGGTGCTATCATTTTACAGATGTTAAAAGGATTTAAGTTCCTAGTTAGTTTTTTATAAAAGACCATCTCTAGAAGCCCTCAGTGGCAACCCTGTCAGTACCCCTCTCACTCCTGAGAGCTTTTTCTGTATCCTTGCTTAACAAAACTATTGCTTTACTCACTCTTCTTTGTCCAAGAGATTAATTCTTTGACTCTGTAAGATAAGAACCTCTCTCCCCCACTTCACCATAAGCAAATTCATCTGCCCTGGGGCACAGAAAAAAGGTGCAGTTTAAAAGGGCAATTAGTATATAAAAGGAACCAGCCCTGGAACCCTACCAAATACTGGAGGAGCTGCTGGCACTCTTTCCAGGTAGAAGGGGTGGTGTGTCCTAAGGTTTTGTTTTTTTCCCCCCTGCCACCTTGATAGCATGGATGGGAGCAAGGTTTGTGCAACCCACCTGGTCTACTGCCTGAGTGAGTCCCTAGCCCACACCAGTCCCTGCCATCCCACCAAGGTGGTCCTAACACAGCACATACTGAGACACCCCTGATCTGTACTCACTATACTTCCAGCCATCTTCTTGCTAAGGTGATACAGGTGCAAAGTACCCCCAGAATACTCCAGGCATGCCTGTACTACTTTGACTTTAGATGGCTTGCTAGGGCACTCCTGGTGCACACCTGCTTTGGCTCTAGCCACCCAGATAGAGCGCCTCCTAGAGCACCCCAGAACTCCTGCCCCATGTCTGCTCTTGATCCCAGCCACCTTCTGAGAGCATCCTTTTCATGGAGAACCCTGGGATTCCTGGTTTGTGCCCAGCCAGGGTGCCCCCTATGCTGACCACACTTGGCCATGTTGATTTGCACCCACTTTGGCTTCAGCTGTCCTGGTGGAGTAACTTCTGCATGGAGAGGCCCAGAATTGTTCTGGTCCATGTGCATCTCAGCAATAACTGTCCTTCAAGGGTGCCTCCTCGGCCAAACATCCCCAGGACATCCTGGCCCATGCCCTGCTTTGGCTCCAGCTGCCCCCACCAGGGCACCCCCTGCATGTAGTGCCCTGGGAGACCCCAGCTTTCACCCATTTCAGCTTCAGCTATCCTGCCAGGACACCCTCTCTGCAGAAAGCCCCAGGACCCCCCCCCCAGTACAGTCCCACTTTAACTCTGGCTATCCCACCAGGACAGCCCCAGCAAAGTGCCTAGGTTTCCCAGTCTATGCCAGCCATAGCTCCAGCCAACTACCCAGTCACCAGACACACATAGGCTACAAAGGGCCATACACAAGACCATTCCTTCAAATTTAGGGGAAGTAACTGTATTGTTTAATTCATAGAAATAAACACAGAAAGTCAAGAAAATGAGGGAGAGGGGACTATATTCCAAATGGAAAAAAAAAAAGACAAAACTTCAGAAAAAGAAATGGTGAAAGCAATACATGATAAAGAATTTAAAGTAATGATCATAAACATTCTCACTGAAGAATCGAAGAAATCAGTAAAATTCAACCAAGAGAAAATATAAGAAAGGACCAATCAGAGGTGAAGAATAAGTGAAATGAAAAATATACTAGAGGAAATCAACAACTGATTAGTGGAAGCAAAAGAATGGAACAGTGATCTGGAACACAGGGTAATAAATGGAAAGAATCTAAGGTGAACAGAAAAAAGAAAAGATTTTTAAAAAATGAGGATAGGTTAAGGGATTTCTAGGCCAACATCAAGATTACAAACATTCACATTATAGGAATCCCGGAAGGTGAAGAGATAGAGAAAGGGGCAGAAAACCTACATGAGTAATAGCTGATAACTTCCCTAATTGGGAAAGAAAACAGACATCCAGCTTCAGAAAGAACAGAGTTCCAAACAAGATGAACCTAAAGAGGTCCACAGCATGACACAGGGTAATTAAAATGTCAAAGATTAAAGATAAAGAGAATTTTAAGAACGGCAAGAGAGAAGCAAGAAGTTGTGTACAAGGGAAACCTGTTAAGGCTACCAGCTCATTTTCAGCACAAACTTTGCAGGCGAGAACAGAATGGCATGATATATTCAAAGTGCTGAAAGGAAAAAACCTGCTACCATGAACACTCTACTGGCAAGTCTATCATTCAGAACTGAAGGAGAGAAAGTTTCCCAGACAAAAGTTAAAGGAGTTTATCACCACTGAAACATCCTCACAAGAAATGTTAAAAAGAATTGAAGTGGAAAATAAAAGGCCATACTAGAAGATTATAAACAAAAATATGTAATATATGCAAAATATACATAAAATGTGAAAAGGACAGTAAAAAAGTTCTTTTAGAATGTGTGTGAAGGGCGCCTGGGTGGCTCAGTGGGTTAAAGCCGCTGCCTTCGGCTCAGGTCATGATCCCAGGGTCCTGGGATCGAGGCCCACGTGGGGCTCTCTGCTCAGCAGGGAGCCTGCTTCCTCCTCTCTCCTCTCTCTCTGCCTGCCTCTCTGCCTACTTGTAATCTCTCTCTCTGTGTCAAATGAATAAATAAAATCTTAAAAAAAAAAGAATGTGTGTGAACTTAAGCAACCATCAACTTAACATAATCATTGTACTTAGGATGTACATATGAACCTCATGGAATGTACTTAGGATGGCATATGAACCTCATGGAAACCATACACTCAAATCATATAACTTATCCACAAAAGATAAAGGAAAAGAAACCTAAGCATACCACTAAAGAAGGTCATCAGTCACAACAGAAGAGAGCAAGAGAAGAAAGGAAGAGAGAAGAACTACAAAATTATCAGAAAATAAGTACATACCTATCAATAATTACTTTAAACATAATTGTCTAAATGCTTTAGTAAAAAACAGGATAGCAGAATGGATAAAAAAATAATAAAAATAAGACCTATCTATACTCTGCCTGCAAGAGATCCATTTCATACCTAAGGACACATATAACTGAAAAGGAAAGGATGGGAAAAGATAGTCCATACAAATGGAAGTGGGGGAAAATACTAGGGTAGTACTACTTCTATCAGACATAATGGACTGTAAAATGAAGACTGTAACAAGAGACAAAAAAAGGGCATTACATAGTGATAAAAAAGAGATTAAACCAAAAAGAGGATATAACAATTGTAAATATCTACACACCCAACATTGGAACACCCATATACATAAAGCAGTTATCAACAGACATAAAGGGAGAAACTGATAGTAATGCAGTAGGGGATGTAAATATCCCATTTACACCCATGGATAGAGCATTCAGATAGAAAAATCAACAAGGAAACGGTGGCTTTGAATGACACATTCAACCTGAAGGACTTAACAGGTATATGCAGAACATTTCTTTTTTTTTTTTTTT
>LNAC01000438.1:80065-164575 GCA_002007465.1 Ailurus styani | reverse complement strand
TCATGACCTGAGCCGAAAGCAGAGGCTTTAACCCACTGAGCCACCCAGGCGCCCTATGCAGAACATTTCATCCAAAAACAGAATACGCATTCTTTTCAAGTGCACATGGAACATTCTCCAAGATAGATCACATGTTAGACTGCAAAACAAGTCTTAAGAAATTTAAGAAACTTGGGTGCCTGGGTGGCTCAGTGGGTTAAAGCCGCTGCCTTCGGCTCAGGTCATGATCCCAGGGTCNCCACATCGGGCTCTCTGCTCAGCGGGGAGCCTACTTCCTCCTCTCTCCTCTCTCTCTGCCTGCCTCTCTGCCTACTTGTAATCTCTCTGTGTCAAATGAATAAATCTTTAAAAAAAAAAAAAGAAATTTAAGAAACTTGAAATAATATCACATATCTGTTTTGATGATAACAGTATGATACTAGAAATCAATCACAAGAAAAAAATCAATCACTAATACCTAACTAATAATGTTAAACTAATAATTCTTTATGTTTATGTTATTGTGCTACTATACAGTCAATGGGTCAATGAAGAAATCAAAGAGGAAGTAAAAAAAAATCCACAGGAACAAAGAAAATGAAAACGCAATGATTAAAAATCTTTGGCACACAGAAAAAGTAGCTCTAAGAGAGGAATTCCTAGTGATACAGGCCTACTTCAAGAAACAAGAAAAACATCAACCTAACCTTACACCTAAAGGAACTAGAACAAAAAAATAAAGCCCAAAGTTAATAAAAGGAAGGAAATAATAAAGATCAGCACAGAAATAAATGACAGAGACTAAAACACAGTAGAAAAGGTCAAGGAAACCATGGAACTGATTATTTGAAAAGATAAACAAAATCGCTAAAACATTAGCCAGAATCAGTAAGAAAAAAGGAGAAGATCTAAATAAAGATAATAGGAAATGAAAAAGTAAAAACAAACACCACATCAATACAAAAGATAAGTGAATGCTACAAAAAATCATAGACCAAGAATTGGACAACCTAGAAGAAATTGGTAATTCATAGACACATATTAATCCAAAACTGAATCAGGAAGAAATAGAATTTTGGGACAGATCAATTACTAGCAATGAAATTAAATCAGTAATAAAAAAAAACTCCCAACAAACAAAAATAGGACCGATGAATTCACAGGTAAATTCTACTAAACATTTTTTTTAATTTTTTAAAAATTTTTATTTATTTGACACAGAGATAGAGATCACAAGTAGGCAGAGAGGCAGGCAGAGAGAGAGAGGAGGAAGCAGGCTCCCTGCTAAGCAGGAAGCCCAATGCGGGGCTCGATCCCAGGACCCTGAGATCATGACCTGAGCCCAAGGCAGAGGCTTTAACCCACTGAGCCACCCAATTCTACTAAACATTTAAAGAAGAATTAAAATAAAACCAAAATTACTGTCATACCAAGCCAGACAAAACACCAGAAAAAAAGAGGGAAACTACAGGCCAATATCCCAGATGAACAAAGATGCAAATTTTTTTTAANCCAAGCCAGACAAAACACCAGAAAAAAAGAGGGAAACTACAGGCCAATATCCCAGATGAACATAGATGCAAATTTTTTTTAAAAGATTTTATTTATTTGACAGAGAGAGACACAGTGAGAGAGGAACACAAGCAGAGGGAGTGAGAGAGGGAGGAGCAGGCTTCCCGCTGAGCAGAGAGCCCCATGCGGCTTGATACCAGAACACTGGGATCATGACCTGAGCTGAAGGCAGATGCTTAACGACTGAGCCACCCAGGCACCCCAGATGCAAAATTCTTAATAAAATATTAGCAAGCAGCATTCAACCATACATTAAAAGGATTATCTACCATGATCAAGTGAGATTTAATCTGAGGATGCAAAGATGGTTCAGTACTCACCAATCTATGTGATAACCTACATTAATAAAACACAGGATAAAAATTATACAATCACCTCAGTAAATGCAGAAAGAGTCTTTGACAAAATTCAACATCTATTTATGATAAACATTCTCAGCAAAGTGGGTTTGGAGGGAATATACTCCAACATAAGAAAAGCCATATGTGAAAAACCACAGTGAACATCATACTCAATGATGGAAAGCTGAAAGGTTTTCCTCTAAAGATCAAACAGGACAAGAAGTTCACTCTCACCACTTTCATTCAAGATAGTACTGTAAGTGCTAGCCACCACAGTCAACAAGAAATAAAAGTCAGCCACATTTATAAGGAAGTAAAACTGTCACTGCTTGCAGATGACATACTCTATGTAAAAATTTCTAAAGGCTCCACCAAAATATATTTAAAATAATAAATGAATTCAGTAAGATTGCAGGATACCAAATATACAGAAATATTTTTATGTTTCTATGCACTAGTAACTAAATAACAGGAAGAGAAATTAAGAAAACATTTCCGTGTACAATTGCACCAAAAAGAAAATAAACTCAACCAAGAAAGTGAAAGACCTACACTCTGAAAACTATAAAACACTGATGAAAGAAATTGAAGGCAATATTAATAGAAAGATATTCCATTCTTATGGATTGGAAGAATTAGTGTTGTTTTTCTTTTTTTCTNAGACCTACACTCTGAAAACTATAAAACACTGATGAAAGAAATTGAAGGCAATATTAATAGAAAGATACTCCATTCTTATGGATTGGAAGAATTAGTGTTGTTTTTCTTTTTTTAAAGATTTTTTTATTTGTCAGAGAGAGAGAGGGAAAGAGAGCATGCATGCAAGTAAGGGGAATGGAGACAGAGGGAGAAACTGGCTCCCCGCTGAGCAGGGAGCCCAATGTGGGACTCAATGTTAGGATCCTGGGATTATGACCAGAGCCAAAAGCAGACACTTAACCAACTGAACCACCCAGGTGCCCCAAGAATTCGTATTATTAAAATGTCCATATTTCTCAAAGCAATCTACAGATTCAATCTATAGAATCTTGTTAAAATACCAATAAGCACTTTTCACAGAACTAGAGTCATATTATAATTTGTATTGAAGTACAAGAGATCCTGGATAACAAAAGCAATCCTGAGAAAGATAACCATAGCTGGAGGTATCACAATCCCAAATTAAGGTATATCACAAAACTTAGTAAACAAAACAGGATGGTACTGGCACAAAAACAAACACATAGATGAATATAACAGAATAGAGAGCCCAGAAAGAAACCCACACTGCTACAGTCAATTAATTCATTGATGCAGGCAAGAACAACTAATGGGGAAAAGGTGGTCTCTTCAACAAATGCTGCTGGGAATATTAGATAACTATGTGCAAAAGAAGGAAGCCGGACCACTTTTCTTACACTATACACAAAAATAAACTCCAAATGGATAGAAGATCTACATGTGAGACCTGAGGCCATAAAACTCCTAGTAGAAAACATGGGCAGTATTTGCTATGAAATCAGCCTCAGCAACAGTTTTCTAGATAAGTCTCCTTAGGCAAGGAAAACACAACATAATATTAGGACTATATTAGAATAAAAAGCTGAACAGCAATAGAAGGAATCAAAAAAATTAAAAGGCAACCTACTGAATGACGAAGATATCTGCAAATGATGTATCAAATAAGGAGTTAATATTCAAAATATATAAAGAACTTATATAATCCACCACCAGAAGGCCCAAATGATTTGATTAAAACATAGACAGGGGACTGAATGGATATTTTTTCCAATGAAGATATACAGATGGCCAATAGACCCATAAAGCATGTTCACCATCAATGATCATCAGGGAAATTCAATCAAAAACACAATGAGGTATCACCTTATACCTGTCAGAATGGCTAGAATGAATAAACAAACAAACAAACAAACAAGTGTTGGTGATGATCTAGGGGAAAAGAAACCTTGTGCATGGTGGTAATGTAAATTGGGGTAGCCACTATGGAAAACGGTATGAAAGTTCCTCAAAAAACAAACTAGAAATGCCATTTGATCCAGTAATTCTACTGTTGGGTATTTACCCAAAGAAGGTAAACCAGTAATTAAATCCCTATATTTATTATTTATATGCATTATTTATAATAGCCAATATATGGAAGAAACCCAAGTTTCCATTGATAAAGAGATAAAGATGTGGTGTGTCTATATGCACATGTGCATACACACACACACGCAGATGTATATTACTCAATCATAAGAAAGACTGAGATCTTGCAATTTGTGATGATGTGGAGGTACCTAGAGGATATTACACTCAGTGAAGGAAATCAGACAAAAAGGACAAATACCATATGATTTCACATACATGTGGACTCTAAAAAACAAAACAAAACAAACAAGCAAGCAAGTCAGAACAGACCCATAAATAGAACTGATGGTGCCAGAAGGCAGGGCAGGGGGTGAGGGGAATGAGTAAAATAGGTAGAGGGGAGTGGGAAATACAGACTTCCAGTTATGGAATGAATAAATAATAGGAATAAAAGGTATAGCATAGAGAATATAGTCAATGGTATTATGGTTGCATTTTATAGTGACAGTATCTATAGTTGTGGTGAGCATAAGATACAGATTTGTCAAATCACTATATTTTACATCTGAAACTAATGTAACATTCTGTCAACTATACTTCAATTTAAAAAAATAATTAAAAACAAAAAAGTAAATAGAATAATCACTGAAAAAAGGAAAGTCAATTTTAGATGACTGAAGAATATTTTATGATAATATATTTTATTATAGTTGTGCATTTGTAGAAAATTTGAAAAAAATAAAAGAAGGAAGTAAAGGTGATCATTTATTCCACCACTCATAAATGCTGACCATTAATGGTGGCATATTGCCATGTATTCTTTCAGGCAGTTTTCTAGTTGTGTGGTACAGTTATATTGTTATACATCATACTAAATATACACTTTGATAACCTACTAGCTTTTGTTTAACAATTGTCAACATCACTGCTTATAGCCACCACTCTTAAAAGTCTTCATAGTTCCTGTTCACAAGCAGAACCATGTATTTTTAGCCAGCTTCAAATTTTGGACTTTTACCTTAATATTGTTTTGGATTTAATTTTGTTATATATAATGCTGTGATAAACATCCCTGAGCATAAATCTAATTAAGAAGAAAAAAAGGGAGAGGTAGGAGTTTTATCTAATGCATACAGAATACAGAGAATTAAGGAAAATAAGCAGGAATATGTTCCAAGCAAAATAACAGGAACTTGTAAAATGAACATAATTGATTTACCTAATAAAGAGTTGAAAACATCATAAAGATACTACTGAGCTCAGAAGAATGGATAAACAAAGTAAGAATTTCAAGAAAGAGAAAATATAAGAAAGTACCAAATAGAACTCAAAGAACTGAAAAATATAATTACTGAACTAAAGAATACAATATAGAGGTTCACGGTCTGATGAAGCAGAAGACTGAATGTCAGCCATTGGAACTCAGAGCAGCAAAAAGAAAAAAAAACAATGAAAAAGTGTGACATTAGCTTAAGAGAGTTATGGAACAAATTTGAGCAGACCAACATTTACATGACAGGCATCCCAGAAGGAGCAGACAAAGTGGCAGAATGTTTATTTGAAGAAATAGTGGCTGAAAACTTAACTTCCCTATCTGAGGAAGGAAACAAACACCCAGATCCAGGATGCCTAGAGTCTAAATGGGTTCAAAGAGACCCATACCAAGACATACTGTATTAAAATGTCAAAAGTAGGGCGCCTGGGTGGCTCAGTGGGTTAAAGCCGCTGCCTTCGGCTCAGGTCATGATCCCAGGGTCCTGGGATTGAGGCCCACGTGGGGCTCTCTGCTCAGCAGGGAGCCTGCTTCCTCCTCTCTCCTCTCTCTCTGCCTGCCTCTCTGCCTACTTGTAATCTCTCTCTGTGTGTCAAATGAATAAATAAAATCTTTAAAAAAAAATAAAATAAAATGTCAAAAGTAAAGACAAGGGGAGAATCTTAAAACAGCAATAGGGGGTGCCTGGGTGGCTCGGTTGTTAAGTGTCTGCCTTTGGCTCAGGTCATGATCCCAGGGTCCTGGGATTGAGCCCTGAATCAGGCTTCCTGCTCAGTGGGAAGTCTGCTCCTCCCTCTCCCACTGGCCCTGCTTGTATTTCCTCTCTTGCTGTCTGTCAAATAAATAAATAAAATCTTGAAAAAAAAAAAAACCCAAAACAGCAAGAGAAAAACAACTCATTATTTACAAGAAAACCCCCATCAGACTACATTCAGACTTTTTAGCAGAAACTTTGCAGTCCAGAAAGGAGTGGCATGATATATTCAAAGTGCTAAAAGAAAAGGATGAACTATCAAGAATATTCTATGCAGCACAGTTGTCTTTCAGAATTGAAAGAAAGATTGGGACACCTGGGTAGCTCAGTCAGTTAGGTGGCTTACTCTTGATTTTGGTTTAGGTCATGATCTCAGGGTCCTGGGATTGAGCCCCACATTGGGCTCCACACTTAGCATTCTGTCTATTTGAGGATTCTCTTTCTCTCCTTCTGCCCCTCCCCCCACTAGCACATGCTCTCTCTAAAAATAAATCTTAAAAAAAATGAGTTGAAAGAAAAACTATTTTTTAGATAAGCAAAACCAAAGAATTTATCACCACTAGATTGGTCTTATAAGATGTTAAAAGGACTTCCTTAACTTGAAACGATATGGTGCTAATTAGTAAGAGGAAAGAATGAAAGTATACATCTCACCAGTAAGATAAATATATAGCAAAATTTGGAATGATCTAATGTTGTAGGGTGATGGGTTAATCGCTTATAAAGCTAATATGAAGGTTTTAAGAGTAGTAAAAATAACTACTGTTACAATGATTCATTAATAAGTACATAAGATAAGAAGAAGTAAATAGTGACATCAAAAACAAAATATGGGNGAGGAATCTCCACACTGTTTTCCAGAGTGGCTGCACCAGCTTGCATTCCCACCAACAGTGTAGGAGGGTTCCCCTTTCTCTGCAACCTCGCCAACATCTGTCGTTTCCTGACTTGTTGATTTTAGCCATTCTGACAGGTGTGAGGTGGTATCTCACTGTGGTTTTGATTTGTATTTCTCTGATGCTGAGTGATGTTGAGCACTTTCTCATGTGTCTGTTGGGGGGTAGGGAGGGAAAAACAATGAAACNGTTTTGATTTGTATTTCTCTGATGCCGAGTGATGTTGAGCACTTTCTCATGTGTCTGTTGGGGGGTAGGGAGGGAAAAACAATGAAAAAGGATGGGATGGGGAAGGAGACAAACCATAAGAAACTCCTAATCTCACAAAACAAACTGAGGGTTACTGGGGGTGGTGGGAGGGTAGGGATAGGGTGGATGGGTTATGGACATTGGGGAGGATTTGTGCTTTGGTGAATGCTGTGAAAGGTGTAAGCCTGATGATTCACAGACCTGTACCCCTGGGGCAAAGAATAAAAAATAAAAAAAGAAATTAAAAAAAAAAAAGAAAAAATATGGGAGGGGAGTAAAAATGCAGAGTTTTAGAATGCATTTGAACCTAAGTTGTTATCAGCTTAAAATAAATTGTTATAAATATAACTTGTTTCATATAAGGCTTTTGGTAACCACAAAGCAAAAACCTATAGAAAATACGCTAAGAAAAGAGAAAGGAATTTAAGCATACCACTACCTAAAAAACCAGGCAATCACAAAGAGAACAAGAGAAGGAGGAAGGAAAAAAGGAATTGAAAAGCAGCCAGAGAACAATTAACAAAATGGCAATAAGTTGATATTTATTAGGTTTTTTTTTAAAGTGAAAGGACTAAATTCTCTAGTTGAAAGATGGGGAGTGGCTGAAGGAATGAAGAAACAAGACCTATATTGTA
This sequence comes from Ailurus styani, assembly GCA_002007465.1. Lineage (NCBI taxonomy): Eukaryota > Metazoa > Chordata > Mammalia > Carnivora > Ailuridae > Ailurus > Ailurus styani. The sequence continues at coordinate 156,806 of LNAC01000438.1, read as the reverse complement.
CCTATAAGAGACTCATTTCAGATGTAAAGACACACACAGACTGAAAGTGAGGGGTTGAAGAAAGGCTATTCCATGCAAATGGAACCAGTAGAAAGCTGGGGCAGCTTTACTTGTATCAGAAAAAATAAATCTTAAGACAAAGATTGCAGTAAGAGACAAAGGAGATCATTATATCATGATAAAAGGGGTCAATCCCTTTTGAAGAGGATATAACATTTGTAAATACTTATGCAATCAACATAGAAGTACCTAAATATATAAAGCACATATTAACAGACCTAAAGGGTGAAACAGAGGAGAATATAGTAAGAGTAGGGGATATTAACACCTCATTTTCATCAATGGATGGACAAAATTCAATATAGAAACAGTAGTCTTAATGACACATTAGACCTGATTGACTTAAATATGTACAAAATATTCCATCCACACGTTATTCTCAAGAACACAAAGAACATTCTCCAGGATAGATATGCTAGGGCATAAAACAAGTCTTAATAAATCTAAGGACACTGAAATATCAAGCATCTTTTCTGACCACAGTGGTATGAAACTAGAAATAAGGTACAAGAAGAAAGCTTAAAAATTCATAAATACGTGGAAATTAAACAACATTCTATTTAAGAACTAATGAGTCAGAGAAGACAACAAAAGGGAAATAAAAATATCTTGAAACAAATGGAAATGGAAATACAACATACAGAAACTTATGGGATACAGCAAGAGTAGTTCTAAGAGGGAAGTTCATGTGATAAATGCCTATGTCAAGAACAAGAAAGATTTCAAGTTAACAGCATAATTATAGACTTCAAGAAACTAGAAAAATAACTAAGCTTCAAGTTAGAAGGAAGTAGGAGGCCCCTGGGTGGCTCAGTAGATTAACATCTGCCTTTGGCTCAAAGCCCTGCATGGGCTCCCTGCTCATCAGGGAGCCTGCTTCTGCCCTCCCCCCTGCTCATGCTTGTGTGCTCTTTCTCTTAAATAAATAAAATTTAAAGAAAAATTAGAAGGAAGTAAACAAAGATCAAAACAGAAATAGAGACTAAAAAGAATTAAAAAGATGAATGAAATAAGAACTTTTTTTTTTTAAAGACAAGGCAGGCAAATCTCAGCTAGACTCACCAACGAGAAGGGAGGTCTCAAAATCAATAGTAAAAGAGGAGACATTATAACTGATACCACAGAAGTACAAAAAATCAGAGACTATGAACAATTTTTCACCAAGTTGGACAACCTAGAAGAAATGATAAATTCTTAGAAACAACTTACTAAATCATGAGAAAGAAGAAAATCTGAACACACTGATTACTACTAAGGAGGTTAAGTCAGGAATCAAAAGCCTTTCCCTAAAAGTCTAGGGCTAGATAGCTTCAGTGGTGAATTCTACTGAAAGAAGGACTGAAAGCAGAATTAATACAAATCTTCCCAAACCCTTCCAAAACATGGAAGGGAAGAAATACATCCAAACTCATTTTTCTATGCCAGCATTACCCTGATACTGAAACCAAACAAAGACACTACAAGAAAAAGTGTTACAAGCCAATATCCTTGGTGAATATAGATGCAAAAATTTACACTAAAACATTAATAAACAGAATTCAATGTTATATTAAAATGATNTACAAGCCAATATCCTTGGTGAATATAGATGCAAAAATTTACACTAAAACATTAATAAACAGAATTCAACGTTATATTAAAATGATCATGCACCATGGTCAAGCGGGATTTTTCCCAGTGATATAAGATAATTCAATATCCAGAAAATCAGTGTGATTATAAGATAATTCAATATCCAGAAAAATCAATGTGATAACAAAATGAAGGATAAAAATCATAGGATCATCTCCATAGATACATAAAAAGCATGTGACAAAATTCAACCACCACTTACAATAAAAAGTTTCAGCTAAGTTTCAGCTTACTATTTTGACAGTGTAAAAGCCAAATATGACAAGCCCATAGCTAACATACTCCATAGCAAGAAACTATCTTCCAAGATCAGGAATAAGACAAAAATGTCCATGCTTGCCACTCTTAGCCAACATAGTTTTGGGAATTCTAGCCAGAGGAATTAGGCAATAAAAGAAGTAAAATTCATCCAAATTGGACAGGAAAAAATAAAACTGTCATTATTTGCAGAAGACATATAATATATATTTAAAAAAACCCTAACAACTCCATGAAACAAAAAACAATTTACAAAGTGCTAATTCAGTAAAGTTATATAATACAAAAATCAATACACAAAAATCTATTGCTTCTAACCCTAATAATTAACCATTAGAAAGAGAAATTAAGAAAACAATGCCACTTGCAATTGCATCCAAAAAAAGTGATTAACCAAGGAGGTGAAAGGCCAGTATACAAAACTATAAGATGATGAGAAAAATTGAAGAGACAAATAAATAAGATATTCCATGCTCATTAATTGCAAGATTATTAAAATGTACTACTTAAACAACCTACAGATTCAAAACAATTCTTATCAAAAACTTGAATGGCATTTTTCATAGAACAAACCAACCTAAGATTTCTTTGAAGCCACACAAAATACCCTAAGTAGCCCAAAAAACATTGAGGCAGTAGAAGAAAGCTTCAGTCTTTGCATTCTCTGATTTCAAATGATCTTATAAATCTGTATTAATTAAATAATACAGCATTAGCAGAAAAACAGTTACATGCATGGGGTGCCTAGGTGGCTTAGCCAGTTAAGAGCTCACCTTTGGCTCAGGCCATGATCTCAGGGTGCTGGGATTGAGCTCCACATCAGACTTCCTGCTTAGAGGGGAGCCTGCTTCTCCCTCTTCCTCTGCCTACTGCTCCCCGCTGCTTGTGCTCTCTTTCTCAAATGAATGCATAAAATCCTAAAAAAAAATAAACACACATAACCCCCCCCCAAAAAATACCCCAGATATATAGATCAATGGAATAGAGATCACAAAAGTGCATCCATGCTTATATGGTATATTAATTTGTAACAAAGGAGCTAAGAATATGCAATGGAAAAGGACAGTCTCTTTAATAAATGGTGTTTGGAAAACTCAACAGCCACATGCAAAAGAATGAAACTGGACCACTATCTTATACCATATACAAAAATTAACTAAGACTTGAATATAAGACCTGCAACCATAAAACACCTAGGAAAAAAACATAGGCAGTAAGCTCTTTGTCATTGGTCTTGGAATTTTGTGTTTTGTTTTGGTTTTGGTTTTGATTTGACACCAAAGGCAAAGACAACAAAAGCAAGAACAAACAAGTAGAACTACATCAAAATAAAAAGCAAAGGAAACCATCAATGAAATGAAAAGGTAACTTTCAGAATGGGAGAAAATATGTAAACCATATAGCTGATAAAGGATGAATACCCAAAATATATAAATAGCTGATACAATTCAGTAGCAATGAAAAAATATGATTAAAAAACAACCAGAGGATCTGAATAGACATTTTTCTAAATAAGATGGACAGATGGCCAACAAGTACATGAAAAGGTTGTCAACTTCCCTAATCAGGGACATGCAAATCAAAACCACAATGAGATACCACCTCACACCTATTGGAATGTTATTATCAAAATGTCAAGAAATAAGTGTTGACAAAGATATGGTGAAAGGGAATGTTTGTGCATGGTTGGCAGGAATAAATTGTTATAGGCACAATGGTAAATAGCATGGAGTTTTCTCAAGAAATTAAAAATAGAACCACCATGTGATACAGCATTCCATACTGTGTATTTATAGAAAAGAAATGAAACCATGAACTCTAAAAGACATATGCACCTCCATGTTCATTGCAGCATTATTTACAATAGTCAAGCTGTGAAAACAACCTAAGTGCTCAATGGTGGATGAATTGATACAGAAAATCTGGTAGACCCAAACAATGTATTATTATTCAGTCATAAAGAAGAAGGAAATCCTGCCATTTGTGATAACAGATGGGCCCTGAGAGCAATAGTCTATGTAAAAGCAGTCAGACCAAGAAAGACAAATACTGCATGATTTCACTTACATGTGAAATATAAAAAGAAAAGAAAACATAACTCAAATACAGAGAACGGATTTTTAGTTGCTAGAAGCAAGAGTTGGGATATAGACAAAGTTGGTGACAGTGGTCAAAAGATACAAATTTCCAGTTATAAAATAAGTTCTGGGGATGTGATGTACAGCATGGTGACTATAGTTAAAAGTACTGTGCTGTATATCTGAAAGTTGCTAAGAGGGGTGCCTGGGTGCCTCAGTTGGTTAAGCGGCTGCCTTTGGCTCAGGTCATGATCCCAGGGTCCTGGGGTTAAATGCTTCTTCAGGCTCCCTGTGCTTTGTTCTCTGCCTGCCCCACTCCCTCGTGCTCATGTACACTCTCTGTCAAATAAATAAAATAAAATCTTAAAAAAAAAGTTGCTGAGAGTAGAGCTTAAAAGTTCTCTTTACAAGAAAAAAATTTGTAACAAATTTGGTGATGATGAATCGTAACTAAACTTATTGTGGTGATCATTTTGCAACATATACACACACAGAAAAAGGTTACATAACATATTAGTTTCAGTTCACGTCAATTATGTCTCAATTTAAAAAGATATACAAACATAAAAAAGGCTGTGTGTGTCGGGGGGAACAAGATGGTGGGAGACTAGGAAACCTAAATTTCATCTGGTCCCAGGAATTCAGCTAGACAGCTATCAAACCATTGTGAACACCTACAAACTCAACAGGAAATTGAAGAAAAGAATAGCAGCAATTCTCTGAACAGAAAAGCAACCACTTTCTGGAAGGTAGGACGTGAAGTGAATCTAAGGCCATATATGGGAAGATAGACCGCAGAGGGAGGGACCCTCCATTAGCCAGCTCCTGGCAAGTGATACAGCTGCAGAGCACAAAATCAGAACTTTTAGAAGTCAGCTCCGTGGAGGGGTGTCACTCCAGTGGCTAAGCAGGGGGTGGAAGAGTGTTGTCCTTGTTGGGACAATGTTGTCTCAGGACCCTTAGGGTCACAGAAAGACCGGGGGTGGCTGAGTGTGGCAGAGCTTCCAGATGTCAGAGTGGAGAAACCAGCTGCAAAGATGGAGCCGAGTAGTGGGGTCTCAGCTCGGGGTTGCCATAAACCATAATCTGAGGCACATTCAGGCCACTAATAATCGAGCAGAGGCCCCATAAGTGGCAGATCTGGGGAGACTCCCCTTCCCTCCTTGGGAGGAGTGGCACAGGAGTGCTCTGCACGAATCTGCTGGGTTTGGAGACTCCAAACAGGGCCATATGCCAGAGATAGAAATGCTCAGTCACAGACCAGGTGAGCACAGAGTATGGCAAGAGACCAGGGAGACAGGAGTGATTGACTGCTTTTCTCTGAGGGTGCACTGAAGAGAGGGACCTGGATACTGGGAGGCCACCATTACCATTCTCATCCTCTAAAGCTTTCAGGGAACAAAAGCTACTAAGAGCAAACCAAAGCAGGTTGCTTAGCCTGGATCCTCACAAGGGATGTGCAATTCCACCTCTGGCAAAGATATTTGAGGATCACTGCAACAGACCACTCCCCCAGAAGGTCAGCAAGAACATCCAGCCAAGACCAAGTTCACCAGTAAGTGAGAACTGCAAAACTCCATCGGTAGGGGCATATAGCACGTTGAATTCATGGCTTTGATTCCATGAGTCTTTAGTCTTTCAAAGTTAAATTTTAAAAATTTTCTTAATTTTTTTTCTATTTTAAAAAAATTTTCCACTTTCCTATTTTAACCATCTTACCAATACCTTTTAAAAAATCTTTAATTTTCATTTTTATACCATTCTTCCCTTTATTTTATTTAACCTTATTTTTTGTATATATATGTAAGTTTTTCTTTCTTTAAAATTTTGAGGTAGTTTTTCTAACACACCAAAATATACCCCAAATCTAGTGTATGGCTTTGAGCTAGTTTCCCACCTGATCACGTTGTTTCTTTTTTTTTCTTTCTTTCTTTTTTCGACCAATTTCTTATCAATTCCTTTTTAAAATCTTTTTTTAATTTTCACCTTTACAGTCATATTCCATCTCTTCATCGTATTTACCCTGATTTTTGTAAATATGAGTTTTTCTTTCTTTAAAATTTGGGGGGCAGTTTCTTCTAAAAGACCAAAATACACCCAAAATCAAGTGTGTGGCTCTGTTCTACTCACCAGTCTGAATATATATAAAATTTCTTTTTTTCCCTTTCTTTTCCCCCTTGTTTCAAGTCTCTTCTGATTTGTTTAGTGTATATTTTTTTGGGGTTGTTGTTATGCGTTGAACATTTTGTTCTCTCATTCATCATCTATTCTTCTCTGGGCAAAATGACAAAGTGGAAAAACTCACCTCAAAAAAGAGAACAAGGGGCAGTACCGCCTGGTAGGGACTTAACCACTATGGACATTAGTAACATGTCAGAACTAGAGTTCAGAATGATGATTATAAAGATACTGTCTGGGTTTGAAACAAGCATAGAAGATACTAGAGAATCCCTTTCTGGAGAAATAAAAGAACTAAAATCTAACCAAGATGAAATAAAAAAAGTTATTAATGAGGTGCCATCAAAAGTGGAGGCTCTTACTGCTAGGATAAATGAGGCAGAAGAGAGAATTAGTGATATAGAAGAACAAATGATAGAGAATAAAGAAGCTGAGAAAAAGATGAACAACTACTGGATCACGAGGGGAGAATTCGAGAGATAAGTGATACCACAAAATGAAACGATGTTAGAATAATTGAGATCCCAGAAGAGAGAGAAAGAGAGGAGCAGAAGGTATATTGGAGTATATTATAGCAGAGAACTTCCTTAATTTGGGGAAAGAAACAGGCTCTCTCAAAAAAATCAATAAAAATATGTCAATACCCCATCATCTAATAGTAAAACTTATAAATCTCAGAGACATAGAGAAAGTCCTGAAAGCAGCTTGGGATAAGAGGTCTGTAATCTACAGCTGTAGAAATATTAGATTGGCAGCAGACCTATCCACAGAGACCTGGCAGGACAGAAAGGACAGGCATAATATAGTCAGAGCATTAAACGAGAAAAATATGTAGCCAAGAATGCTATATCCAGCTAGGCTGTCATTGAAAATAGAAGGAGAAATTAAAAGCTTCCAGGACAAACAAAAACTAAAAGAATTTGCAAACAACAAGCCAGCCCTTCAGGAAATATTGAAAGGGGTCCTCTGCGCAAAGAAAGAGACTAAAAGTAACAGACCAGAAAGGAAAAGAGACAATACATAGTTCACAGTCTCCTTACAGACAATACAATGACACTAAATTCATATCTTTCAATAGTTACCCTGAATGTAAATGGGCTAAATGCCCCCAATCAAAAGACACAGGATATCAGAATGGATAAAAAAACAAGACCCATTGATATGCTGTCTGCAAGAAACTCATTTTAGATACAATGACACCTCCAGATTTAAAGTAAGGGGGTGGAAAACAATTTACCATGTTAAAGGACATAAAAAAAAAGTTAGGGTGGCAATTCTTATATCAGATAAGTAAGATTTTTAAGCCAAAGAATATAATAAAGATGAGGAAGGACACTATATCATACTTAAAGGGTTAGTCTAACAAGAAGATCTAACAATTTTAAATATCTATGACCCTAACATGGGAGCAGGCAATTATATAAACCAATTAATAACAAAATCAAAGAAACACATCAACAATAGTACAATAATAGTAGGGGACTTTAACACGCCCCTCACTGAAATGGACAGATCATCTAAGCAAAAGACCAACAAGGAAATAAAGGCTTTGAATGACACACTGGACCAGATGGACTTCACAGATATATTCAGAACATTCCACCCCAAAGCAACAGAATACACATTGTTCTCTAGTGCACATGGAACATTCTCCAGAATAGATCACATCCTGGGTCACAAATCAGGTCTCAACCAGTACCAAAAGATTGGGATCATTCCCTGCATATTTTCAGACCACAATGCTTTGAAACTAGAACTCAACCACAAGAGGAAAGTTGGAAAGAACTAAAATACATGGAGACTAAAGAGCATACTAAAAAGAACGAATGGGTCAACCAGGAAATGAAAGAAGAATTTAAAAAAATTCATGGAAACCAATGAAAATGAAAACACAACTATTCAAAATCTTTGGGATGCAGCAAAGGTGGTTCTAAGAGGAAATACAAGCCCTTTTTAAGAAACAAAAAAAGGTCTCAGACACAGAACCTAACCTACACCTAAAGGAGCTGGAGAAAGCATAGCAAAGAAAGCCTAAACCCAGCAAGAGAAGAGAAATAATAAAGATCAGAACAGAAATCAATGAAATAGAAACCAAAAGAACAGCAGGACAGATCAATGAAACTAGGAGCTGGTTCTTTGAAAGAATTAATAAGATTGATAAACCCCTGGCCAGACTTATCAAAAAGAAAAAAGGGCCCAAATTCATAAAATCATGAATGGAAGAGGAGAGATCACAACCAACACCAAAGAAATATAAGTGATTATAAGAACATATTATGAGCAACTATACACCAGCAAATTAGACAATCTGGAAGAAATGGATCATTCCTTGAGACGGATAAACTACCAAAACTGAACCAGGAAGAAAGAGAAAACCTGAACAGACCCATAATCAGTAAGGAGATTGAAGCAGTCATCAAAAATCTCCCAACAAACAAGAGCCCTGGGCCATGACTTTCCAGGGGAATTTTACCAAACATTTGAAGAAGAATTAATGCCTATTCTCCTGAAACTGTTTCAAAATATAGAAATGGAAGGAAAACTTCCAACCTAATTTTATAAGGCCAGCATTACCCTGATCCCAAAAGCAGACAAAGACCCCATCCAAAAGGAGAATTACAGACCAATATCCCTGATGAACACAGATGCAAAAATTCTCACCAAAATACTAGCCAATAGGATCCAACAGTACATTAAAAGGATTATTCACAACCGAGTGGGATTTATTCCTGGGCTGCAAGGTTGGTCCAACATCTGCAAATCAATCAAGGTGATACATTAATAAAAGAAAGGACAAGAGCCATGTGATACCCTCAATAGATGCTGAAAAAGCATTTGACAAAGTACCGCATCCTTTCTTGATCAAAACTCTTCACAGTGTAGGGAAAGAGGATATACACCTCTATATCACAAAAGCCATCTATGAAAAACCCACAGCAAATATCATTCTCAATGGGGAAAAACTGAGAGCTTTTGCTCTATCACTACTGCTATTCAACATAGTACTAGAAATCCTGGCCTCAGCAATCAGATAGCAAAAAGAAATAAAAGGCATCCAAATTGGCAAAGAAGAAGTCGAACTCTCACTCTTCTCAGATGACATGATACTTTATGTGGAAAACCCAAAAGACTCTACTCCAAAACTGCTAGAACTCATACAGGAATTCAGTAAAGTGTCAGGATATACAATCCATGCACAGAAATCAGTTGCATTTCTATACACCAACACTAAGACAGAAGAAAGAGAAATTAAGGAGCTGATCCCATTTATAATTGCACACCAAACCATAAGATACCTAGGAATAAACCTAACTAAAGAGGCAAAGAATCTGTACTGAGAAAACTATAGACTACTCATGAAAGAAATTGAGGAAGACACAAAGAAATGGAAAAACATCCATGCTCATGGATTAGAAGAGTAAATATTGTGAAAATGTCTATGCTCCCTAGAGCAATCTACACATTTAAAGCAATCCCTATCAAAATACCATTAACTTTTTTCATTGAAATGGAACAAATCCTAAGATTTTTATGGAATCAGAAAAGACCCTTAATAGCCAGAGGAGTGTTGAAAAGAAAATCAAAGTTGGTGACATCACAGTTCCAGACTTTAAGCTCTATTACAAAGCTGTAATCATCAAGACAGTATGGTACTGGCACAAAAACATATAGATCAATGGAACTGAATAGAGAGTCCAGAAATGGACCCTCAACTCTATGGTTAACTAATCTTCAACAAAGCAGGAAAGAATGTCTGATGAAAAAAAGACAGTCTCCTCAACAAATGGTGTTGGGAAAGACAGCCACATGCAGAAGAATGAAAATGGACCATTTACTTACATCACATACAAAAATACTCAAAATGGATGAAAGACCTCAATGTGAGACAGGAATCCATCATAATCCTTAAGGAGAACACAGGCAGCAACCTCTTAGACCTCAGCCGCAGCAAATTCTTCTTAGAATCATTGCCAAAGGCAAAGGAAGCAAGAGCAAAAATGAACTCTTTGGTATTCATCAAGATGAAAAGGTTTGCACAACAAAGGAAACAGTCAACAAAAGCAAAAGACAACCAATAGAAAAGGAGAAGATATTTGCAAATGAAAAAATCAGATAAAGGGCTAGTATCCAAAATCTAAAAAGAACTTATCAAATGCAACACCCAAATAACAAATAATCCGATCAAGAAATTGATTAGACATGAACAGACATTTCTGCAAAGATGACATCCAAATGGCCAACAGACACATGAAAAAGTGCTCAGCGTCACTCGGCTTCAGGGGAATACAAATCAAAACCACAGTGAGATACCACCTCACACCAGTCAGAATGGCTAAAATTACCAAGTCAGGAAATGACAGGTGTTGTCGAGTTTGTGGAGAAAGGGGAAATCTCCCGCCCCCAACGCTGTTGGTGGTTGCAAGCTGAGGCAGCCACTCTGGAAAACATTATGAAGCTTCCTCAAACATTGAAAATAGAGCTGCCCTACAACTCCGCAATTGCACTACTGTGTATGTACCCAAAAGATACAAATATAGTAATCTGAAGGGGCATGTGCATCCCAGTGTTTACAGCAGCAATGTCCCCAATAGCCAAACTATGGAAAGAGCCTAGATGTCCATCAACAGATGAGTGGATAAAAAAGAGGTGGGGTGTGTATATATATACATATATATATATATATATGTATGTATACACACACACACACACACAATGGAATATTAGGTAGCCATAACAAAACCTGAAATCTTGCCATTTGTAACAACATGGATGGAACTAGAGGGTATTATGCTAAGCAAAATAAGTCAGTCAGAGAAAGATAATTACATATGATCATCCTATGATATGATGAATTTGAGAAACAAGACAGAGGATCATAGGGGAAGGGAGGGAAAAATAAAACGAAACCAGAGAGGGAGAGAAGCCATAAGAGACTCTTAATCTCAGGAAACAAACTTAGGGTTTGAGGGCTGGAGGGGAGAGAGGTGGGAGGGTTAAGGTGGCTGGGTGATGGACATTGGGGATGGTATGTGCTATGGTGAGTGCTATGAATTGTGTAAGACCGATGAATCACAGGCCTGTACCCCTCAAACAAATAATACATTGTATATTTAAAAAAAAAAAGGTCATACAGTAAAATTTCTGTATCTCCTTTTAAAATATGCTATTTAATGATTCAGCTCTATAAAATGATTAAAAATATAGTACGAAGTTTTAAAAAGTCAGACAATAAACTGCGTTATGAATTTTTAAAGCAATGATATGAAAACAAAGTTATTTTCAGGGAAAAGAAACAACAAAAAGTGACAGATCTGAAAATGATTGAAATAGAACTTCTAGAGATGAAAAATACATTAAAACTTTTAAGATTTCAATAGGTAAATTTAACAGATTGTATACAAAGAATTAGAAAATGAGAAATAGAAGAAATCGTACAAACTGCAGCATTGACAGACAAAAAGATGGAGAGAAACAAATAAGAATCCATTCACGTCATGGGGAATGAGAAGGTCAAACATGTTTAATCAGCGTTCTAGATGTTCCATGGTGACAACGGGCCAGAGGTAATAATTTGAAGAGATAATATCTGAAGCATTCTCCAGAACTTATTAAAAACAAAAACAAATGACACTTTCTGCTTAATGTTAATAATCTCTTCATGAAAACCAGATGTTGGTTTTGAAAACATTGACTGGAAATCTATTTCCTATAAAATGAAAATTTTGTTACACATCAACCCGAAATCTTCAGCCTCTTTCCCCAAACCTACCACCACCATATAAAAGCAGCTATATGTAAGTAATAGCCTTCAGGAAGAAAATGTTTAAGACATTTCCTGATCGTTAAGCAAATGAATATGGTTGTCACCAAACAGTTGCTTTAATGCAGTAACACATTACATATACCCTTTATGGTTTGCAAAATAGCAACGTGATTGTGCTTTACAACTAGCATTTGAGATATAACAAGAATTTATCTGCATGTTGATTTAAAATGATGCATTGACTTTGGGAACACAAATTTTCTATAAAAATTATTAACCCCAAATTTTGTATTGCTATACATGGATATTCTTTGAAGTTTTGGGAATAACCAAAAGCATTCTAATGAAAACATGTCAAACAAGGGGATGTTCTAATGAGCATGCTAGTATTTTGAGGCTCTGAGTTAGACACATTTAGTGTGTAATGGATGCATGCTTATAGCTTTACTTAGATCTTCCTATTGATAAATGGGTGATCTAATTTACATGTACGTGATGCTGTCCACTTTGGTAGCCTCTGTACATTGGGAGCTTACACTTAAGACTAACAGATTATTTTAAAAAGAAAAAAGATTAGAGAACAGAATATAAGTCTCCTTGTTGGTATTGTCATTAGTTAGCTATTACTGCAATAAACAATAGCAATCCACCACAAAATCCCAGCGGCATGTGGCAATAAGCATTCATTTCCAGTTAATGTGTCTGTGGAGACTGTAGCAATTGAAGACTTTTATGCCAGCTTCAGATATTTCATACATTCAGTCACCCGGAGACAACCCTTTTTTTTTTTCCTTGCAAAACTAATCAAGTTTCAGCTTTAGGGTTCCCAGTTGCATGAGTTATTTTATAAAATTTTCAAAAGAACTTTTGAGGGCAATTGTTGGATACCATGGTCTCTCTCCAATTGCCCACCTCCTCTCCTAGTTCTTATGTCAGTGAGGTAGTATTAGGGGGGCACAGCTTGCTACCAAAATTGCAAAAGTAGTCCTATAGCAGATTAGGAGAGCAAGTTAATTTACTTCTGGGACATAAAAAAAACAGGCCTAGAGGACAGATTAAGAGTTTCATTCCCTTATGAAAATCTGCACCAGTAGAAATATTCTGTAAATAAAAACTATGCTGTTTATGCATTCAAGAGTTTCCACATGCTTGTCTGAGACCTTGAGTAATAGAAAGTTGACTTTTTGGGTTCAACATAGATTTTGATTTTTTTTCTTCCTTCCCCCTTCCATTTCTTTCCATCTTTCCCTCCTTTTTATTTTAGTATCAAATAAAATGACCTTTTTAGTTGTAGGATTTTCACGCTGAATTAGATAATCTTTTAATGCATCTTTTAAATCCTCACTTCTACTTTAAGGCAAAACCATTTCAGTTCTAGGTGCACATCACACATACTTATTACTAACAGCTTTTCCTAACATATTTTCAAGTAGTTTAGGGAGGTACAATTAAGGTCTCACTACAGAAAAAGGATTTTAGACATGAATATAGAGTATGTTTTAGTTCCAATTTAATTGCTGCTCTGGATTCAGATAGCCAGGAGAAAAACATTATTTAAAATTTGTTTTTCTAAAATATAGTAGAAACTTAGTTCCCCTATTTTATCAGTTTTCCATGGCTGTGGAAAAAATGACCACAAATGTAGCTGCTTAGAACACAGATGTATCCTCTCACAATCCATAGGTCAGGAGACGGCACATTTTAGGCAGATCCTCTGCTAAAGTTCTCACAAGGGTGGAAATCACCTAGCTTCATTCTCACCTAGAGGCTTGTCTAGGGAAACATCAGCTTCCATGGTCATTCAGGTTGCCAGAAAGACTTAGCTCCTCGTGGTTGTAGGATAGAAGTCTGTTTTCTTACTGGATATTGTGGGGGACTGCTCATAACTCTTAGATGCCATTGTCGTGCTCTTGCCATATTGTCCCCTCCTTACACTGGACTGGGATGCTCCACGGGTCTATCACATTCTCACCTTTTTAATCGTTATCTTCAGAAAGAGTCCAAAACCCTTGAAACCTTTAAAAAGGCTCACCTGCTTAGGTCAGGCCCACCAAGGCTAACATCCCTTTTGAGGAGCTGAAAATAAATTGATTTGGGACTTGATTACATCTGAAAATACCTTCAGACTTTTTAAATATTAAGTAGCCTAATTACAGGAATGATCATATTCAGTCTTACAGACTCTTTTTTTTAAAGATTTTATTTATTTGACACAGAGAGAGAGAGATCACAAGTAGGCAGAGAGGCAGGCAGAGAGAGAGGAGGAAGCAGGCTCCCTGCCGAGCAGACAGCCCAATGCAGGGTTCGATCCCAGGACCCTGAGATCATGACCTGAGCTGAAAGCAGAGGCTTAATCCACTGAGCCACCCAGGCGCCCCTTACAGACTCTCAAGTTGAAGAGATAATACAGAACGTATGTTTCAGGGAGAAGAGATTTTGGAACCATGAAATTCTTCCTGCCATGTCACTTTTAACCATTTATTGCTCCAAGGCCCCTCCTTCATCACTTGAGCACCTTGGTGTCAAGAAATGAAATGTCTAGCTCATGACCATGATACTTATAACTGCAACATTTGGCAAAACCTTGAGGAAAAAGTTTGAGCTACTATGTTGAAAACGTTGGACAGCAAAGGAAAGGCATTAGAGGATGAAAGGTCTTCAAGTCTTATTCTTTTTCTCATTAGAGATCCTCCATCTATCAGGTTATCTGGCCTGAAATCTTTGGACTACACCCACCAGGATTCATATAGGCACACTTTGACTTTCTTGCTTTTACATAACTTTGTTCTTTCTCACTGATCTCAATTTCTTGTCCTTTTGGAAACCTTTGTTTCAGATTTATTTCAACTTTCTTCCTTTCCTTCATTCTCATCATCCTGGATATCTTCAGTGAGGATTATTCCTAATAATGTTGTCTTCATCCTCACCTTCACCCAGTTCTTGCGGCAAGCCCTCCCTCCCACCTTCCACATCAGGTGCTTTGAGGAGAGTGTGTGCATATTGCTGTTACCTCCAACTTGATCTAGGTATGAACATGTGTGAAGGAGAGAGCAAGTGAGTGAAGGGTGAGTAATGTTAAGTCACTGAATTTGCTTTTGTTGATCTTTACCTAAGGCTATAATATCGTTTTTGTGGGTTTTGGTAGGATTTGTAGAAAACTTTTTTAGTAACTACCACTTCTTAATACTATTGGATGCAGAAACCACTATTGACTCCAGAATAGTAAAATTTCCCCCCTTTGGAAAGTCGTACCTGTCAAGATTCTTTTGGGTATAAAGGATAGAAAAAAAATATCAAATAGGGATATTTTCATCTCACTTAGCTGAATAGACCCAGCTGACACCACAGGGAGTTGGATTTGTCTTTTGGCTCACATATTGTCCATGCTGTTCCATCCTCACACAGGCAATTCTCTCACCAAAATATGGCTGTGAGGGGATCCACTCTCAGTGAAAAATAAAATCACAGAAATTCTTCTGGATCAATACATTGTTGGTGCTTCTTTTTATAATAGTAAAATAAAAGCTACTTAAATGTTCCTGTAAATCCTGTTGGCCTTAAGATAACTTGAGTGAAGAGTGATTTTCTCCTATTACTCTGATTAAATACCATGATGTGGGTTAAGCTCTTTACACAGCACTTGGCAGACAGAGGTCTTTATAAATACCAGCTATTGGCATTAGCATTGAACCTAAAACATAATGGACTCTCAGAAACATTGATTGCCATCGTTTGTACTCTGTTCATGCTTTCCTCTGGCTATAGATTTTAGTTTTATTCTATTAGTTAATTCTATTCAGGGACTGATCCAGTTCAGGGACTGATTCCCCAAATTTTATGGAGCTTAAAGCTCATACAATTTTGAAGGCCTTTTAAGAGGAAAAATACAACATTGTCAATAAAAATTAGACAAATATTTCTTAAAAATTACAATAAGCTACAAATATATAAATGATGGTAAATCTTATTAGAAGTATCACAAAATCACAAATCACTAATCTAGAAAATTAATATTTTAATTTTAATAGGTTAACTTGACACACCTCTAAACTACTTTCCTTTTTTCAGCTATACTTTCTTTGATTGCCTCATTCTATCACAGCAGTTTTGTAATATTTTCAATGGAGAGAAATGGAATGATATGTAGACTTCTTAGAATGATGGGTCAAAATTCATTGTATGACTGACCATTTGGCAAAGTTTCTTTCAGCTCCACAGCTCAGTCCTGGTAATGGCACACATGTAACTCCCACTTCAGCTTCTTGCTGAGCCGGCCCTACTTTCAGGAGCAGACCCTCAGGTGCTCGAAGCCCTTTGATCTTAGTCTGAATGTTCATTGGTAGCTGAGGTTTCCTCACTTGGCCAGGTCCTTGCTGCTGCTGTTTCCTATCCTACTCCCAGCACTAGTCCTGGAGAGCAGGGAACAGGGGAGGAGATGGCAAAGTGCCAGTGAAGCCTGCCATTGACGTTGAGTGAGAAGGACAGGATCTCCTCCATGTTCTCCTTTGAGTCAGAGTCCAGGTGCTCTAGGAGGTTCCCCTGGGATGGACAGGTCTATTGCTGAGTCCTGGTGGATATGGAGGTGGGAGACAGTCCCATTGATGGATCCAAGACCACCACAAGACAGAGAGGATGATCCCCCCCCCAAGTTGGAGGTTGCTCATTCCACCCTGTATAGGGTTTATTCAGCAAATAGAAATATAGGACCAATGGGACAGTTTGTACTTCAACTAAAAAATTGTTTCCCGAAGTTCAAACTTAACTGGACATCCTGTATTTCATTTGGGAATCCTATTACTGTGGCCCTACATGGTATCTTTGGAAAGAGTATGAAAAATAGAATCCCTGAAAATTAAGTCTAACCAGCCTTATTTGAAATATGCCCTCTGTTGTGTGAAGTTTATTATTTTTTCCTGTTAAATGAGATAGTGAATCTAAAGTACCTAAAGATCTTGTTTTCTGTTTACTTTCTCCTTTCAAGCCTAATAGGCCTATTTTTCCAACATGTTAATCTTTGTGTTAATTCCATAGTATATCACATGAACTAAATCTGAGAATCTTGTGATAAGCTTGTCCCTTTAATATGACAAAGATGTAGGCAAATTACCTTTGTTGATGGAGATTGAAAGACTGGTCAATCGGGGTCCTACTGCTTTTGAAACAGCAGACCTGATAAGAACTAGACTCCCAAGCTATAGGGTTTAACTTTGTTCTTCAGTTGTGGGAATCCTTTCACAGTGTGTATGTATATTAGGTCATCACATTGTACACTTTAAATATTGCAATCCTAGTTGTTACTTAAAGTTAAAAAAAAAACAAAACATTTTAAAGCAAAGATCTACCTATCTCACTTGTGGGGTATGTAGTCAAAAATCATGTTCAGGGTGCTCGAGTGGCTCAGGTCATGATCTCGGGGTCCTGGGATCGAGGCCTGCCTGCCTACTTGTAATCTCTGTCAAATAAATAAATAAAATCTTTAAAAAAAAAAAGAATCATGTTCATTACTAGTTGTGTTTTCAGCTGTTGGCACCTTGGGCCATAGCAGAAACAAATGGGGAATGTGTTAAACCACTTGGAGAGAAAAAAAAATTTAATATGATGTATTTAAGGAAGGACTTATGTAGATTTGCACATAAAATGCCATTGCTTATAAAAATGAAAATTATAACTGCAATCTTGAAATAATTCAAAATTATTTTAAAACAAACAAAAAAGGTCATGAGTTCAGTCTCATAAAACAAACAAGACATGCATTCTTTATGCTATCATTAATCTTTCCAATGACAATATTTGGTTGGGTCTATTTGCATGCATCTAATATGGGGAGTCTTCAAAAAGAAGAATTTTTGGAGAGTAAGCCATCTCAAGGCAGTCTTTTTGCCCCCCTACAGTTGATCACAAGGTGTTTGCACTGGCCTGTGCACTTTTATTTTGGTCAGTTAGTCATGGCTAGAGAAGGTTTGGATTTACTCAATATATGCAGTGTGATCTATAGCAACACAGCGAGCCCCATGTGGGGCTCTGAGCTCGGCGTGGAATCTACTTGAGATTCTCTCTACCTCTCCCTCTCCCTCTGCCCCTCCCACTTGTGCTTGCTCATGCTCTCTCAAATAAGTAAATCTTAAAAAAAAAAATAGATGAACAGATACATCCCTAAAGATTTTTTTTTAACTTGCATCTGAAATCTGAAGAAAAGCACAGGCTATTTTGTAAAAATCAGAAAAATATTTATGAGGACAAGACCCGGAAGAGAGAATACAGTCCACCATTAGGTAAGTCTGCACCCTTGGGATGGGAGATCATATTCAATCACCCACAGCTAATTGTTCTAATATCCAGCCCATCTCTTTAATTAGGTGCAAGAGACTCTCATAAAATAATTTACTAGTAACTTGTTGAAGTTGACTTTACAACATACCTTTTTGCATCTATTGATTTAGTAATACTGTTAGAAAGCAAACAATGATGTTGGTCTATAGTGACTTATTCTGCATAAAGCCTTTCTAATTTTGTTCTTCACTGTTTCCTTTTCTAAGTGTTCATGCACATTTAAAATATTATTTTAGGATTTTTGTCAAGCTCTCTGATCTATAAATTAATAAATCTACCTTCTTCCCCTTCTGAAAAATCAGAGCAACTTTTTCCATTCTTCAGTTTCCTGGTACCTCTCCTGTTTTCCATGGTTTCCTGAGGATTACCCACAGTGGTTCAGTAATTATAGCCATACGTTCTCTCTGTTCCCTAAGATGTAGTTTAGCCAGGCCAAGAGATGTGAAATCATCAGCAGAGTTACGATCCTTCTCATGATCTCTCCTGCTTCCTGGGTTTCAGATCCCTCTAATATTTACTCTCCATTTTGCCTAGTCCCATGCCTGGGCAGAGATAGAATCTCATGGGATTCTTAGCAGCTGCTAAAAGGATGCTTCTAGTTCTAGGTCTTTGGAGGGACCTGTACCTCATCATCAGATGCAGAGTCCAATGCTTTTTCTGAGGCACAACTGATAAATATTTAATATTTTATACTCTTAGAATTTTCTCACAACTGTGATGCTTTACTTCTGGGAACTACCATATGCTCTGGCAATTCCACTCTGGGTATTTATCTGAAGGAAATGAAAGCACTAACTCAAAAAGATCTCTGTGCCCCCTTATTCTCCACAGTATTATTTAACAATAGTCAAGACGTGGAAACAACCTAAGAGTTCATCGATGGATGAACGGGTAAAGAAAATAGGCTATATACAATGGAACATTATTCAGACATTAAAAGGAATGAAATCCTGTCATTTGTGACAACATGGATAGATCTTGAGGGCATTGTGCAAAGTGAAATTAGAGAAAGACACATACCATATGATCTCATGTATATGTGGAATCTAAAAACAACAAAACCCCCTCAAATTCATAAATGCAGAAAACAGCTTGGTGGTTGCCAGAGGTAGGGTGGGATTCTGGGTGAAATGGGGGAAGGGTGTCAAGAGGCACAAGCTTCCGGTTAGAAGTCATGAGGATGCCCTGTTCAGCATGGTGACTATAGTCCATGATACTGCATTGTGTATTTGAACATTACTTGGGATTTATATCTCAGAAGTTATCACAGGAAAAAAAAGTATATGTAGCGATCTTACTGTGATGCTCATTTTACAATATACTTACTATATTGTGTCACTATGTTGGACACCTGAAACTGATATGCTACATGTTAATTATGTCTCATTATAAAAAGGCCTAGTGCCCTTAATGAAAAGGACCTGGACTGTTTTTGTTTGCGTTTTTCATCTTGTTAATTCTCCTTCACTTAGTTACTTTATAGTGGTTAATAAGAACTTGAGATCTCAGTCCACAATATTAAAAAAAAAAAACAAAAACAGAAGATCATGGCCTCATTGGAATGAGAAGTGTAAATCTTCAAATGACAACCTGGAATATAAAAGTGAGGAAGGGGTATCTCGCTCCTGTATTTAAACAAACACAACCAGCGAAACTCTGATGCTGTTTTTCCGTTAATATTGCTGAACCTGAATAAGTTTCCACAAAGAAACCTAGTAAAAAGCGTCCTGGATACAAGTGCTTTAAAAACGCAACTCTTTCTACACCCCGCGTCTAGCAAAGTGTCTCGCACATAGCAGCCTCATAAAAACGTCTGTTGAATTGAATTTACACATCACATAAAGAACGGGAGTTAAACCTTGGACCCTGAAAACCATTACAAATGTTTCACAGGCAGCGAGGTTCAAGGAAAGAGAAAAGGGCTTAGAACATAATATGAAGAGAACTGTAATGCCTGCAAATGAAAATACATCGCAAATCTGAGAATAATACTTTAGATTATATCGGCATTTGAAAGGACACAATAAAGAACTTTTTTTTTCTTTTTGCCAGTGTTCTTAAAAAGTACGGGGTAGAGAAATAAAAATTTCAGACAGGCAGAAGATCAAAATATTAGCTACATCACTACTGGGAAGGGACTTCAATGTTAGTAAGAGAGAGATCTGCTCATACAGCTCCCTACAATTAGGTATTTTTTTTTTTTTACCATTTTCAAGCTGAGTTGGGGTAACACCACAAGTCGGAAGTCACAAGCAGCTCTCAAAACTGTTGGTTTCTCCACTTGCAGGCTTGATCCTTCAAAGGAAACTCCAGATACGAGCTTCTTTGCACCCACTTTCGGAAGGAAAGGCGAGAGAGGAGATTGCTATGTTTGCCTGGTTTTTTATTTCAAACTTATCAGGTAAATTCATTCCACCTGGGGGTTCACGTGTTAAGGGTGGAGCTCAATTGGTGCTTAGAGCAATCACTCCTTATTAAAACTGGGGAAGCAGAGAATTGTTTTCACCCAAGAGTCTTTGAACACATTTTGGCTTAGAATATGTTTCTTCCCGAACTGTAGAATGTAAGTAGGGCACATATTATCCTATTTTTACAGTGAAGAAATGGAGATGCAAGTGATGATGTCTCACACTCACTTGGAACCCATTGCACCAGAATGAGTCTATAATCCGATACCACCCCTCCCTACCAGCCATAACGAGAGATCTTTGATGATTCTCGGGCTCTAATCCTTTCACCTAAGAGTATTCCAATCTTTCTTCTTTCTTTCCTTCCTTTCACTTATCTATCATTTTCTTTTAGATTTTATTTTATTTATTTCAACACACAGAGAAAGCACAAGGAGGGGGAGTGTCAGGCAGACAGAGAGGGAGAAGCAGGCTCCCCTCTGAGTAGGGAGCCTGACGTGGGGCTCGACCCCAGGACCCTGGGATCATGACCTGAGCCGAAGGCAGACACTTAACCGACTGAGCCACCAGGTGCCCTCTATCATCTATCTATCTATCATCTATCTATCTATTTATTTATCATCTATCATCCGTCTATCTTTCTTCTGTTCATCCATTCATCTATGGGAGAAGAGGAGCATCAAAGGGACTGGGAGTGAGGAGCCTCTGACAAAACCTGCCCTAGCCCCAGCCCCACCTGACCTAAATGATAAATCTCTCATCCCCTTAGCTGGGTGTCAATGGTATCATTTTGTGGAAGGAGATGAGGAGGACTTTCTAAAAACAAACATACAAATAGCATAGCACTGAATTTTTATAAAGAAATCCACCCTGTAACAACAAAGTAGCATAGTTTTAAAAACTTTTAATGAAAGTAGGAAATAAACACAGGAAAAGTGTATATATCTTGTTAGTGTACAGCTCAGTGAAGTTTTACAAATTGAATGCATGTGTAACCAACATCAGATCAAAAAACAGAACGTCACCGACTCTGATTTCTTGTCCTGATCACTCCTACCCAATGGTACCTTTATCTGAATTTCTAAGAAAATATATTAATTTTGCCTGTTTTATACTTTTTTGGGGTGGGATTATATAGCATGCACTCTTGTGTCTGGCTTCTTTCACCTAACGTTATTTTTGTGAACTATATCCATATTATCATGCGTATCTGTAGATTGTTCATTCTCATTAGTGTATCATAGTACACTGTGTGAATACGCCAGCTTAATGATCCCTTTTTATTTATGATAGCATCCGGTAGTTTACTATTTGCATCTATGATGAATCGTACTGATGTGAACATGCTTTTCAGTATCTCTGGATGCACACATGTATGCATTTCTGCTGGGTCTGTGTTGAGTGGCATTTTCAGGTCAGAGTCCTGCAACTGTTTGGCTTTTGTAGATGCTAGCTGTTTTCCAGTGTTTGCTATGTCCCCCCACAGTATATGACTTCTAGTTGCTTCACATCCTCATGAGGGGTGGTAGATCCCCAAAGATGTCCACATCCTAATCTCCAAACCTGTGAATATCTTTCCTGGCATCTTTCCTGGCAAAAGGAACCACACAGGTTCATACTGGAGATCTGCTATGTATTCAGTTCCTCTCTGATGATTTTTCAGTTCTCCACTCTTGGACCCTCAATCACTATCCAAGTTTGAAGTGTGAAGATTATGAGAAAAAATTAGTTGAACACTGCAGAGACATCAGATCGTGGAAATGCTGCTGAAATTTTTATAGTGTAATATGTTGATTCAGTTTAAGGCTGAAAAAAACCAAACCCTCAAAACACCAGAGGTTTATTTTAAAGTCCATTATATCTGATGTGATTAGCAGTAAGTGACATGCATAAACTATCAGTTTCTCTTACATTAGTCATATTTTTGACTTTTTACAATTATCCAAAATATGTCTTATGAACTTCATGCCAGAAAGTCAGACATGCCTGTTAAAGTGAAACAATTTCAGACAGTGTATCTTTACACTGAGTGGGAGGCTAACAAAATACTGAAATCTGTCACAATGCAGAACTGAATCGACTCATATATAATCATACTTTAGAATGTCATGTCAATNGCTAACAAAATACTGAAATCTGTCACAATGCAGAACTGAATCGACTCATATATAATCATACTTTAGAATGTCAGGTCAATGGGGTTAGTTAGCTCACAAAAATTCTTTGTTTAATATACTAGCTCTTAATTCCAGTTTCTTATAACAGTATAGAAGGGACTTAGACACTTGCTGTGTGAGTAAACAAAGTACTTTTAGAGATTTCCTTAGAGTTGTGCTTCCCTTAAAAAAGACGTTTTTCTTTACGGAGGCCATTTCTGATTTTATATTTACTTTCCTTTTTTTTTCTTTTCTTTCTTTCTTTCTTTCTTTCTTTCTTTCTTTCTTTCTTTCCTTTTTTTTTTTTTACCAAATGGCTTTTCTCTCTGCGCATATGTTGTTGGTTTTTTCTTCCAAGTATTCATATTTCTTATTACTTCATCTTACTAATACCTCCTCATGCCTCCTTCTGAAAATCATGGATATTTCCCCTCTCTCCTACCTCTCAGGGATATGTAGAAAATAGAATACCTGTGTGTGGATGGATGCATGCATGGATGGATGGATGGATGGATGGATGGATGTTCGGTTCCCAAGCTGAACCAATCAGCTGTGGAGACGAGAGGGCCTGGGGGCCAATGGGAGTTAAGAACTGCCACTTATGACTGTTCCTTAAACAGAACAACTTTCCTTAGAGAGGCATGTGAATGTGTAAAGCTACTGTGAATTATAGATATTCTTAACACATTCTTCACCTCCATCTCAATCTCTCTTCCTGTGCTGCTCCTTAAATTACTGTTGCTTTCACTCCAACAACCTTCTTTTACTCTTCACATTTTCACTGCGTGGCCTCATGGCTTTAACAGGACTTGGTTTATCTCCAGCCCAAATAACTTCAGTGAACTCAGATTGCGGATATCACGTAGGTCCTAAACTCAACATATTCCAAAAGAAACCCACATTTTACATCTCCATACTGAAAACTGTTCCTCTTTCTGTAGATCTTATTGTGACACTATGAAATGCAGATAAACATTTGTTTTCTGTATATCTAATACTGTGCATGATCTGAAACTTTCTTGTAGTAATTATCTTACTATATTTTCTCACCATGACCAAAATCTCCTTTTAGCATAAATTCAATAGTTGATAAATATATTTCAGAATAATACAACGAATTAGATAGAGAAAAGCAAGTCTTCCTTTCATTTCTGACTTCCATGCTCCAGTTCTCTACCTCGCAGGACACTGTCTTCCTGATGTCAGCTGCTTCCGTGCAGAGATATCATTCATGTAAATATATATGCATGCATATTTTTTGTGAAATTTATATCCTGTTTTATATCCTTCTAAAAGTTTGAGGATCATTAGTGCATACTTTTCTTCCTTTGCTTTTTTTTTCCACTAACAAAATAACTTGAATATTTACCATAAAGTTAAAATAAGTCTGCAAATGTTTATAGTTAGAATTCACACAAACTGCATATAGTTATTAGAATACATCCTTTCAAGGAGGAAGTGCTTTAAGCTATTGGTGATTTGAATTGTGTTGCATATATTCTTTCTTGTTAAAATAATATATATTTAAATTAAAGATATTCCTGCGCTTTCCTCACCTGCTATCTAGAAGCTATCATTTTTATATTTTTAGCTTTTTTTTTTGGTATGTACCACTCTATTTCCAAATAATATGCTCATGTTTAATAAAATATTTTATCTTCATTAATTCTAGACATCATCTATTGATACTGCTTTTGGTTAAAAATTGTTCAGCTCTTGGGGCCCCAAGGTGGCTCTGTTGGTTAAGCATCCGACTCTTGGTTTCGGCTCAGATCATGATTTCAGGGCGGTGGGACTGAGCCCCGAGTTGGGCTCCACTCTCAGTGTAGAGACTGCTCGAGAGTCCCTCCCTCTCCTTCTGTACCCACACCCACTTGTGCCCATGCTCTTTCTTTCTCTCAAATAAAATCTTTATTAAAAAAGGTTCAGTTCTTTCAAACTTTTATTAATTCCCTTCCTACAATCTCCCAATATAATTATATCAGAATTTTGGTTAAATTGAAACTACATTTTACATTATTTCTACTTTGTAAGAATTCTCTGCCATGCCAAGAGATGGTCTAGGATTATCATTTGTTTTTTTCCTGGAGTATATAATGCCTGTTTTCTAATTTACTTTGTTTTCTATGTGTCTAATGCTATTTTCCCCTCAAACGCTCAAACAATTCTGTCTGATTTTATCAATATTTTCTGCATTATGAAATGCATCAGGGCTTTGCTTACCTGGAAGTACATTCTGCAGGAGTGCTCTACCTGCTCCAATTACTCCTAATTGCTCTTCTGGCTGTTGCAGTGTGATGGGCTCTCTCAATTTTCCCTTCTCCTTCTTCCTCTTCTTCCTCTTCCTCTTCCTCTTCTTCTTCCTCTTCTCCTGTTTCTCCTTCTTTCTTTTTCTTTCTCCTTCTTTCTCTTCCTCCTCCTCCTCCTTCTTCTTCTCCTTCTTCTTCAAAGATTTTATTTATTCATTTGACAGAGAGAGAAAGAGCATAAACAGGGAGAAAGGCAGAGGAAGAAGCAGGTTCCCCACTGAGCAGGGAGCCCCGTGCCGGGCTCAATCCCTGGACCCTGGGATCATGACCTGGGCTGAACGCAGATGCTTAGCTGACTGAGCCACCCAGACATCCCTCAATTCTCTCTTTTTGCTTTCCTTCACAGGGTTTCCTTTTCTATAGCTTGCATCTTCCTTCTTCTGGTATTTCAACCTTTAACACTTTTTAAGAAAGTGGCATGGAGGTAAACATTTTGAATGTTTGCAAGTATATATTCAACTCCCATGCTTAAAATGACACTTTGATGGGGCAAAAATTCTAAATCAAAGATCATTTTCACTGAGAATCTAAAAGGCATTGCTCTATATTTCCCCTTCCCCCTACATTTTTGTTTTGCTGATGAAATGTCTACTTGATTTTCCATTCCTATTTTCAATGAGCTGTTCTATCTTTCTAAAAGTTTTAGGGGTCTTCTCTTTTTTATATCCTGGGGTTCTAAAATGTCATCATGATGTGGTATAGTGTATTTCATCACTCGTACTGTGCATGGGGGAAACCCTTGCAATCTGGAGATTTTTATTCTTTCGTTCTAGAAAGTATCTTATTTCTCTAATGATTTTTTCTTTCCTTTGTTTTCTGTATTCTTTCATTCAAGAACTCCTATTATTTCAGGTGTTGGGCATTCTATACTGATCCTCTAACTTTCTTAGCTTTTTTTTTTTTTTTTAAATTTCCATCTGTCTTTTGTTCCAGTTTTCTGGGAGATTTCCACAACTTGATCTTCCAAATCCCTGTTGAATTTTTATATTAGTTTTTATATTAATTATTCTGTTTAATTATTTTAAAGTTCTTGCTTGGTTCCTTTTAAATGGCCTTTTATTATTGCTTCATGATTATAGTATATTCTCTGATTTTTTTGAAGTTAGCAGTGATAGCTTTTTGCAAGTTTTCTTATGCTCCGTGCACGTGCTCTGTTTTCTCTGGGATCCATTTTCTGTTAATTTTTTATTTGTTTTACGTTAGAGACTTTTCTCAAATACCTGGCAATGCTTGGCTCCTCACTCGTATTTGGAAGGAGACTCTGGGAAGCAAGTGGAATCACTGTGTGTAGGCACAGTTTATTGACGGGTAGACCTCAGTGTAGGATAATAAGGCAGCAAGGTGGCCTTCCTATTACAGGATATCTGATGCATTTTCTCTTGAGCTCTTCAGTTTCATGTGAAGAATCCTGTAATTCTCTGCTGTGGGGTTCTGAGGACTGAGGCGAGCCCACAGCTTGAACTGCTCGATAGCAGGCTCTCTCTCACCACCCCATGGATGGCTTTAGCCCCGCTTTCTGCTGCGCCTTTGGCTTCCAAGTCCTGAGGCTTTGTGGGACTCCAGAGGGCAATCTGGCTCCATTCACATGGGGAATCACCTCAGCAGGTGTCCACCCATTAGCTTCCCTACTTGCCTTCATTAGGTACCAGTTTACACCAATTTGTTATTTCTTTTTTCCAAGGATTTATTGACATTCCTTGCCTGCTGCCATCCCCTCACTTTTCTCACCTTCGCCTTTATATTTGTACTTTTTAAAATCCTTTACTGTCAACTTAGTAAGGTTTCTGTTTGGGCGTGGGGGAAACAAACTTATGTGGTGAACATATAATATTTAATAGTAATAACCACAAATAGGGAGTAAGTGAGGGGTACTAGACCCTGAAGTTTAACTGGGTAGAAAACTCTTGTGCAAGCACTAGCAAATGACTGCCTGATGGCCAAATCTGGCCCCTAGTCTGTTTTTGTGTGGCCCATGAGCTAAGCCTGGGCTGTACATTTTTGAAGGGTTGTAAAACAAAACAAAACAAAACAAAAAACAAAACAGCATATGATAGAGACCATATGTGGCCAACAAAGCCCAAATTAGTTATCTGGCTCTTTACAGAAAAATCTTGCTGAGCCTTCTCTAGTGTAGGCGTTCTCAACCTGAGGGCTTTAGAAACAGACCCAGAACCAGATTTCAATCCGGATCATTAGCAAAAATCTCAGGGGGGTGAGACCCAGGAATGGAGTGAATGTAACATGCAGCCAGACAAGCATGAAAAGTCTCCCTACCAAAAAGCAGCATCGGCCATCACACCAAAACACCACATCCAGCGGCAAAAATAACTAAGATACTGGAAAATTCCAGAGACTTATTTAGCTGATACATTTCTGTGCCCCCCTTTTTTTCCCTGTTTATTTGGGGCAATATTATATGTGCATATATATTGTTTCTACAAGTCTTATTATAAAAGCAGAAGGCCTCTGTGTCCTCTTTCCCATGCCATAGGAACACTCTCTTTAAATGTTTTTAGCTGATTCTTTTTTAGATAGTATGTTTACTTTGCTTCTTTAAGATGTTTCAATTTTAGATACTTTCTATTATTTTCCCACCATGGAAAAATGAAGATGTAGCTCCCTTTCACACCCTCCCCCTACCACATGCACACAAGCTTTCTATCCCCTACTATGTCTTGTTAGAACATACGTATTCTATTAAATGTGCTCATCGGTATGTAAATACTATTCACAGCTGAGTGATGTTACGTCCAGTGATTACGTTCATGCACAATTTTACACTCTTTCTGAGGTTGGTAATTGTTCTTACCTCTTTCCTTGTTTTCTCAGTATGTATTGTGCTTTGACTACCCAAGTGTTTCCAGTGTGTAGATTTCCTCTCAGTACAGACATTATGTCTTCTATCTGGGAAACGAAAGGCACAGCGATCACCCTGGATGCGCCCTTTACCTTCCCCTGGGATTTGTTTTGCCTCTGTGTAGAGTCCTCTGGTTTCTAGAGCCCACATAGTCCTTCCTCTTGGTTGAAGACTTCATTTTGGAACACAGCCTTCAGCCACTTTTGGAGAAAGACGGCATGGGAGAGCTCAGATACTTAGATGTTGCATGTCTGAGTATGTCATTCCACTTGTACATTATCGATAGTTTGCTTGCCACTAGGATTCTAGATTGAAATTTGTTTTCCTTTATATTTTGATGGTTTCATTCCACTGTCATCCAGCATCCAGTTTTGCTGCCATTCTAACATAAGCTGTCCTTCTCATTTCTTATTTTGTAGTGTGGCAGATTATGTTTTTCAAAAATGGCTGCAAACTATCTTTCATCTCCGCAGCTCTTGGATGATGGAAACTTTTCACCCTGCCACTGAGATGTGTGTGCTTTTCCCTGGAACCGAGGTGGCTAGTCATTTGCTTATAAGCAATCCACTGTAGGAGAAGAGATGTTGTTGGGACTTTGAGGCTGAGCAATGCAGCTTCCCCCTTGCTGGTGGGGCCACTTGTATGTGGAATTCTGAGTTGCCCTGTAGGCACCTGACTCTCCTAGACACAGATCTCCAAGGAAAACTAGGACAAGTAGAGAGGCCATGGGGAGTGCTTCTGTCAACAGCCCCAGCTGAGGTTCCAGCATCAAGTGTTAAATATGCGAGTGAACGAGACATCAGATGATTCCGTCCATCTGTTGGGTTATCTGTAACTGTTGAGTCTTCCCAGCTGAAGTCACAGATGTTGTGGAAAAGAAACAAGCCATTTCTACTGTACCCTTTCCAATTTTTATGACCCACAAAATCAAAGAACAAAATTAAATTGTCTTAAGTCACTGAGTTTTGGGAGAATTTGTTGCACGATACTAGTAACTACAAGAGCATGTGACTTTTTAAAAAGGTTTCTGGAAGATTTTAGGGTTTTATATTTGTTTACAGTATCCTGAAATTTTATGATGGTCATTCCGCTGACTATTGAGCACTGAGTGTTTATATTCAACTTGAAAAAATTCATGTCTTTTAGTTCTTAGAAATGTTCCTGAATTGTTTCAGCAGTGATAAATATTCTTGGATTTTCTCTTTTTCTGATGCCCGTGTTATTTATATGTCAGCCTACGTGGACTAATCCTCTAATTTTCTCATTTTTTTTTTTTATTTTTTTTTATTTTTTTTTTTTATTTTTTTTTTNGGGTTTTATATTTGTTTACAGTATCCTGAAATTTTATGATGGTCATTCCGCTGACTATTGAGCACTGAGTGTTTATATTCAACTTGAAAAAATTCATGTCTTTTAGTTCTTAGAAATGTTCCTGAATTGTTTCAGCAGTGATAAATATTCTTGGATTTTCTCTTTTTCTGATGCCCGTGTTATTTATATGTCAGCCTACGTGGACTAATCCTCTAATTTTCTCATTTTTTACTTTTTTATTTTATTTTCCAGCTCTTAATCTTTTTATTCTGACTCCTGGGATATTTCCTAAACTTTGTTTCTGCAATACTTACCATACTTATAGTTTGTATGACTTTTTATTTCTTTCAGGCATTNTTTTTTTTTTTAAGTATGTAATTTATCTTCTTTAATAGGACAGTGGTACCATTTTTTGTTTGGTTGTTTTTTCTACATGAATAATCTCTGTTGCCTTCTATCTGTTTATTTGTCTTGGTGTCTTTCTGTGGTGTTGGCTTTATATCCTTGGTTATTTTTTCAGTTAAGAATGGGGCAGTAAAAATAGAGAGGAGGGGTTGATTTGTGGACTTAATGCTTGATGTCCTGGGTAGGTCATTTCACTGGGAAAATCTTGGTGTCATTATTTTTATCTTTTTTTTGGGTGTGTGTGGGGGGGTGGGGTGTAAAGGGGCTGGTCAGAGTCAAAGGCGGTGAATATCCAACTTCCAGTCTAGGTAGATAGGTTTAGCTGTCAACCTTCTAGGAGTCAAGTGGGGAGGAGGGTTGAGTGACATTTCTAGCTAGCGCTTTGCCTAGTGTCATCTGTGAGAGTAAACCACTAGCCTCCAGGGGAAAGGACAGTGGCTTAGACACTGGAATGGGAGAACTGAGCTGGTATCTAACTTAAACAGACTTTCAATCAGTGCCTCAATTTTTGCCCTGTTTTCCCTCCAGATATACCTGATGTCCTTGATCCCTGTGTTTAAGGGTTGCAGTATAAATTTTATTATTTCCTTGTTTTTCCTCCTTGGCTTAAGATTAACTTTTAGGATTTAGTTTTGCTTCTGCTAAGTCAATTGTCATTATCCATCTCTCTTACAGCTTCCAAAATTTTATGATAGTCCTTTCTTTCCTTTTCCCTTTGTCCTTGGATGTTAGGCATTTTTGGACAGCTGTTTGAGATGATATTAGTGGAATCTAGGGAGGCAGAGAAAGTGTATTCATGTACTCAATTTATTACCTTTACTTTTTTTTTTTTTAAGGTTTTATTTATTATTTGATGGGGGGCGGAGCACACGCCAGAGAGCACAAGCTGGGGGAATGACAGATGGAGAGAGAGAGAGGGAGGGCAGGCTCCCTGCCGGGCAGGGAACCCAATGTGGGGCTCAATCCCAAGACCCTGGGGTCATGACCTGAGCCACAGGGCAGATGCTTAACCAACCGAGCCACCCAGGCACCCCATACTACCTTTACTGTTAAATTGAAATGTGTATATAGGATCTCTGCTGTAAAATTTAGGATTTGTTAGCTAATCTAGATGTGTCTTACTGAATTCCTTTCCTTATAAGATATTGCCATTTTTCTGCTGTAGTTTCCTAATTCAGTTTTAAGAGGCATATTCAAATTAGTAACAGCTTCTAAGTAAAAATAATATTTGCAATAAATATATACGTTGACTGTAAGAGAGACTGATTTAAGAAAACTCAAACTATAAAATATCAGAAATCTTTGTGTTGAGAAACTATAGTAATTACATATAAAACTTAAGAATTTTTAGCAAGAAAGAGAAGAGAGAAAATGACTTATTGTACTTCATTAATAGTTTGCCTTATATTTTACTGCTAATAGTAAAAGAAAAATGAATAATCAAGGAATTGTACAGAACTTTAAAGTTCTACCTCAGGTCAAACAAGATCTTGTTCATTCTGATTTCTTCATTAATATCTCAGAATTAGTGAGTTTGACATTTTTCATCCTAAATTCCATCTGCTCAAACATTTGGGTTTAATTTCTATTTGTTATCAAGAAGTTGAAAGTGATGACACATTATGGAAGTTTCTAAAGTATCTTTTATAATCTTTAATTGAGAATTTATTTGTACATGTGCCAATATAAAAGAGCAAATTCCAAGAGTTTTTTGTACAGGGAAAGGGCATATGAGGTTTCTACATGTATCCTCTGGATATAGTGAGGAAAAATATCTAACTTGGCAAATTCAATTCTTAAAGGATTTAATTTCACAATGACTATTTAAAATGTTCCCTTTTCTGGGTGGTGTTTTGGGGAAGGGGGCGGGCAGGTCATATGGCTGCCAACTTAATATTTGTCAAAATATATTAAGAGATCTGTTTTGTTTTTTTAAAGGAGGGATTAGTTTGTTTTGTTTATTTTTATTTTTTNGGGCAGGTCATATGGCTGCCAACTTAATATTTGTCAAAATATATTAAGAGATCTGTTTTGTTTTTTTTTAAAGGAGGGATTAGTTTGTTTTGTTTATTTTTACATTTTTACTGTCTGACCTTGCCCTGAGCCACTAACTTAGCTGATCTGACCAACTCTGACTTCACATGAGCCCCACCAGATATGATTGCGACCAGAGATTCCTCCTTTCTGTGGGCACTCCATCTCCTGATCCATTCCTGTTTTTGGTTTTAGACCTCTTGCCTGGTCTGCTCCCTCTGATTCCACACTCACCCTTTAGATCTCAGGGCTGATGTCCCTCCTTTTGTGGTGACACTTGGCTCTGCTCCTCAAAATAGATTGGTTTGAGCCCCTCAGCGAACAACCCCACATGATTCAGTCTGGCCTCTGAAACCCTACTCAGGATCGCCTACTTTGCCAATATGTTATCAGGTCGGACCTGGCTCTGCCGTCTGAACTCAGACCACACTGGCAACAAGAGATGAAGAATGGATTGTTGGTTTGCAGGGTAATTTGTTGTGCCCTGGATGAGATCTCTTATTCTCTTAAGCACAAATATTAACTACCTCTATGCATAATTCTGAGCCTGCAATGAGCTCACTGGTACCTTGTGATATTGTTTTTTCCTTGGAAAAGGGTTATTTTAATTTGAGAAAACATTAATCAAATGGCAAGCAAAATAACTGATTTCCAAACTTAAAATTTTTAAGATGTGGGAATCTCTTATAATAGGGCCGCCTATACAAACATAACATATACACATGCCAAATTGAAAGGAAGTGGGCCAGAAGAAATAGAAAATTATTACAGGGTTTGCCTGCTCTTACTTCTGCCATTTTCCTGGTTTTCATAAAATTTGCTTTTTTAGATTAAATCCGAGGACATATTTATTGATGAGATATCCATTTTTTAATCAGAAAAGTGTTTTCATAATTAATCTAAAATTTTTTATTCTTGGTATTTAAATATTTATTGAGTTTAAGGAGTTTCAGGTTATACAATTTAGCACCAATACTCAAATGTATAATTATGTAGGAAAAAACTGGGAATTTTAGTTTTAGCTGTGATTCAAACAAGTTGTAATGATTTTGGACAAGTTGATAATTCCATCTGACATGTCTAAGAGGAAATGGTTGCACTATGTACTTTCTAAGGACTGCCTTAGTTTTATGGCTCACTCATATCTATAAATCTGACTGATGACTTCTTAATCTTGATCTCCAGCTCCTGCTCCAGCCCCAACTTTCAAGAAATAAATATACCTTTATAGTAACAAACTTGAAAAATATGTACAAAGCTAGGGACACCTGAGTGGCTCAGTCAGTTAAATGTCTGCCTTTGCCTCAAGTCATGATCCCAGGGTCCTGGGATGGAGCCCCACATTGGGCTCCCTGCTCAGCATGAAGCTTCTCCCTCTCTCCTCTCGCCCTGCCTACTTGTGCGCTCGCTCTCTCTCCCTCTCTCTCTCTCTCTCTCTCTCTCTCTCTCTCTCTCGGTCAAATAAATAAATAAATAAATAAAATCTTTTAAAAAATGTACAAGGCTAAATTCTACTTATTTCTTAAAATTTGTTATTTCATCAAGATCACTTAAGGTTATTCTAATTAAAACTCACATAATTTGTCTTGTAATGAAACTAATGCCAATGAACAACCTTTCTTGAGTTTTTATTAAATGAAATTTTATTAATTTATTAAATTAAAATATTTAGATAAACTTTAGCTGCTGATGGAGCAGCTACTAAAATTGTCAAAACATTCTTAAAGCAATGCTTAGATTAAAAAGTGAACTAAGGCAATTTCCATTTCTGTAGGTATGTTACCACTCCATCCCAATGACAGGGTGAAACCTGAACAAGCCGAAAAATCAACTCTTCTTAGATGTGTAAAAGAAGTGATGGGGCAAACCACTGCACCCCAAACGGAGAGACTGACAGACAAAGGCCTTCTTCCCTCTGTTATAGAGGGAACTTCCTGGAGCAGAAACCCTTGAACTGAGACCTGTGCAGAACCTATGTTGGGGTAGAAACTTGAAATGTAATTGACAAATTGCTTGAGGCTCCATGTGGATAAATCAGAGAGATAAAAGTTCTGGGGGAACCCAGTTGTTGAGAGCCTCCCACACTTCTGTGAGTTTTGTGAGTCCAGAAACTCAAGTAGTCTTTACAGTAAATATTGGAGAAAAAAATCCCCTGTGCTTCTCGCAGGGGGAAGGGAAAAGGAATTATTTTGAAATGTACCAGAGTGTTCTGCTTTTTAGCAAGGTCTGCCCCCAGGAGAAACTACAGTTTTAACTAGAGCCCAATCTACTGGGGTTTTATCAGAGCATAACTGACCTAGGGAAATGGAAATCTCCAACACCAGCTGGCTGCAGCCTTCCAGGAGCAGGAAGGGAAACACCCAACTCCAGCACACTCCAGCCACCCCTTTCCACCAGAGGGATCAGGGGAAATGGACCACTGTCCAGAAGCCCCAGTACACTGATAGACTGAGACATAATCATAGGACTACAGAATGCTTCCCTTTCCATTATCACCACATTACTCAAGCTCTACATATAGCAGTTCTTTTTGCCCATCACATGATAGCTGGCCAACAAGAAAAAAAGTTAGAAGGCATATTAAAAGGTAAAAAAAAACAAAAACAAAAACAAACAAACAAACAAAAAACAAAAGCAAAACAAAACAAAACAAAAAACAAAAAAAAACAAAGACACAGAGCAAACACCAGAACCAGACTCAGATTTGGCAGGGATGTTGGAATTATCAAACCAGGAATTTGAAACAAATAAGATTAATATGCTAAGGGCTTTAATGGCTAGACAGTAAGAAAGAACAGATGAGGACAATGCGAGCAAAGATAAAAATTCTAGGAAAGAACTAAAAAGAAACACTAGAGATTAAAAAATGCTATAACAGAGGGAAGAAGGCCTTTGATGGACTTATTAATAGACTGGACACAGCTGGGGAAAGAATCTCTTGAGTTCAAGTCTATCTCCATAGAAATCCTCAAAACCAAAAGCAAAACAGAACATAGACTGAAAAAAACAGAATATTTAAGGACTATAGGACAACTTTAGAAAATATAACATAAATGTAATGGGAATGTCCATACACCAAACCAGCAATCCAGAAAGTTCAGTGAACATCAAGCAGGATAAAAACACACACAAATTAAACCTAGATGTATAATTTCGGATACAATCAATCAATCAATCAATAAAATAAAAAAATAAAAGATAAAGAAAAAATCCTGAAAAGAAGCCCCGTAGGAAATAAATTTATCTATAGATGAGCAAAGATAAGGATTATATCAGACTCCTCTTTAGAAACCAGGTAAGCAAAAAGAGAGTGGGATGAAATATTTAAAATGTTGAAAAGTACTTCAACCTAGAATTCCATCCCCTGTGATATTATCCTTCAAAAGTGAAAGGGAGGGTTGCCTGGGTGGCTCAGTTGGTTGGGTGACTGCCTTTGGCTCAGGTCATGATCCTGGAGTCCCGGGATCGAGTTCCCCATGGGGCTCCCTGCTCAGTGGAGAGTCCACTTCTCCCTCTGACCATCCCCCTTCTGGTGCTCTCTCTCTCATTCTCTCTCTTTCAAATAAATAAATAAAATCTTAAAAAAAAAAGTGAAGGGGAAATAAAATTTTCTCAGACAAACAAGAATTGGGGGAACTTACTGCCAGTAGGACCTGCGTTGGGAGAAATGTTAAAGAGATTCTTTAGAGAGAAGGTAAATGACATGCTATCCCTTTCTTTTTTTTTTTTTTTAAGATTTTATTTATTTATTTGACACAGAGAGAGAGAGAGAGAGAGAGAGAGAGAGAGAGAGAGAGATCACAAGTAGGCAGAGAGAAAGGCAGAGAGAGAGGGGGAAACAGGCTCCCTGCTGAACAGAGAGCCCAGATGCAGGACTCGATCCCAGGACCCCAAGATCATGACCTGAGCTGAAGGCAGAGGTTTTAACCCACTGAGCCACCCAGGAGCCCCACCCGACATGCTATTTCTTAACTGCATCAGTCAGTGATTGAATACAGGCTGCTTAGGGAAGAGTTCATGAGCCTGGGAGCCCCTCATCTGTGAGGACTCAGCTGAGACCTGCTGGCTGATTACGCTTGTTCCTTGGGAAGGCGTGGTTCAGTTCTGGAGTAGGTTAGTCTCAGGGATTTAGCCAATGCTAAT
Source organism: Ailurus styani (assembly GCA_002007465.1). NCBI lineage: Eukaryota > Metazoa > Chordata > Mammalia > Carnivora > Ailuridae > Ailurus > Ailurus styani. Next base: position 120,883 of record LNAC01000438.1, on the reverse strand, counting down.
CATTCTTGTGCTCCACCACCCATTCTAGATTTACCTTAATTTTGGTGAGCACCTATACTGGCCCCGGTGGCTTACCTGGGGCTGGTTACTGACGTGTCTGAGTACAGTCATCATGTCTTTCTTATAGCTGTGTTGTTGGATCTGTTCCCTTAGTATCCACATTAGACAGAAAAGACCTACCAATAGATCTCATGGAGATTAATCACACAATTTCTCATCTCAACTGTGTAAAAGTACATAGACCTCATCAGGTTCAACTCTTCCTGCCAGTTTGGTGGCTTCTTTGTTGTTCACTTGTCATGTTGTTCTCTTGGATAAAGGGACTATACCTACTTATAATCTGTAGTACTAGAATCCATAATTTTAAAACTCATGACATAGAACCATGTACTATCCGAGTATTACATGTGTATTTTCCATATGGTTCCTCATCCTTGCAATACTCTTATTTTGGGGTTGGTACTTCTGCTGTGCTTTCTTTTTCTTTTCCTTTCTTTTTTTTCCTTTTTAAGGTTTTTATTTATTGATTTGACAGAAAGAGGGAGAGAGAGAGAGAGAGATCATAAGCAGGGGGAGTTGGAGGCAGAGGGAGAAGCAGGCTCCCTGCTCAGTGGAGATGTGGGGCTTGATCCCAGGACCCTGGGTTCATGACCTGAGCTGAAGGCAGATGTTTAACCAACTGAGCCACCCAGGTGCCCTCCTGGTGCACTTCTAACTAATCTGACCTTGTACCATCATCTTTATCATTGAATGTGGTCTTTTCTGGAGGAAGCATGCCTTGCTTGAGGTTTATCCTTAAGTTGCTGACAGCTTCAAGCTGTTCATTGAGTCCTCCCAAAGGAAGAGGTAAAAGGGGGTAAAAAGGGCTTTTTTTGAAGGGGGATCTGGGTGGCACATGACTATGTCTACCACATGGGCTGTTTACACATACAACACTAGAATATATTGACTGAGGCAAGGGACCTGAGGGTCCAACTGCTCCTTAGTAAGACTCTTGACCAGCGCCCATCTTTTTTTTTTTAATGATTTTCATACTGCCTCTTGGAACACCAACCCTGAGCTCTTCTGAGATGCCATAAATGAGAAGCTTACAAGTCATGAACATTCTTCTCTGCAAGCAGAGCTTTTAGAATTTTCACTTTACCAAGTCAATTAGCCAGGAGGGCACAGTGTATTCTTTCAGTTATTTAGAAGTTTTAATATCTCTCTCCCATAATTAGTCTCGACAGTCTTATCTTGTTCTTTTGCAATTGTAAACATACTCTTGTAGCTCTTTCCAAAGATTTTTGGGGGAATAGGAATAAAAATAAATCATGGGTGAAATAGACTTGGAGAGGAATGAAACTTGTCTCTCTACTGCATCTTCTCTGCAGACCCTTGCCCTGTATGTCTCCCATCACCCCGTTCCCACCCCCATGCTTGAACCTCAGAGCACTGCAGGAAATACTGCAGGCCATGGGGCATCTCTATCAGAGGACACTGTACTGTGGGTCAGAGGGTCCTTCTGCTTTTGTTATTCTGATGTTTCCTCAAGTACAAAAAACATCAGTTTTACTAAATTGGATTAAGGTGTGGGGAAAGAAGTTACATTCTCTTGACTTTAAATCATCTTATGCTTACATAAAAATTTATATTAACTATTACATTTTGGAAATTATGCTTTTTTTCATTTTATCTTTTAAGCTTTTCTGAAAAGTCAGTGACAAAGATTTTTTGTTCTGTTTTTGTTATGTTTTTTCTGTTTTACCTTATATATTTTGCTGCTATGTTTCTATATAAAATCATAGCTGTGTCATATCACTTTAATTGTAAAGTTTTCTCTTGGCAATTAAAAAAATGAACTAAGAATTCTTTATATTATGTTAAAACATTCTGATGCTGTCATTTATGGCAAATCACTATCACAGATGCTTAAAAACTAATTTAAATGTTTGTATAATGTATAATATCATGATTTTTACTTCCAAAGCAATGTATGATCTCCATGGAATTTCCAAGTCTTTCATCTTTTTTGTTCTTTCCAAGTCTTTCATCTTCTGAATTTCTTTATCCTAGTACATTATAAAGCAAACCAAAAATAGAATTACGTTGCTCACTTTTTTCAAATCTCTCTTCAATCAGAACTGTTTATTGAAAAATACTAGACAGAAAATATTCTCTTTAGAAATTGGTTTTGAGATTTTTAGACATGAACTTCTTCATAGTCTTACAAAAGGTTTTGCTTTTATTTTTTAAATTCCTAATGTCTTATTGGAATAGCATTTTGTTGCAAGTGTTGTATGCATTTGTACTCTAAAATAAAGTGAAAAATTATAAATTGCACAAGCCAATAGCCAATCTTAAATCCAATTGGGTTTTTGTAACTTTGGCTAATATCTTTAATACTAACCAATAAGGTACTGAATAAATGTGGCTAGCAAATATTTTAAAGTAATATTCTCTTTGCCAAAGTGATTTTTTGCATATTTGAATAACTTCCGTGATCTGATTGTATCTCATTATATACAATCTTATACTTTAGTTGCATTCCCATTTTGTGCTTGAAGTGATTATAAGGTCATTTTTGGTATGTTTCACCAGGATGTTTCATTTTTTGGCAGATCCAGCAACTATTCTATACAATTTTTGAATTGTTTCAGAAAATGTCATCACTATTGGTATAATTAAGGCCTTATTTCCTTGGAACAAAATGAAACTGTAGGCTGTACAGAGTCCAAGGAATGTTTTTGGAGTTTTAGCCATATATTTAACTTGAAATTTTTTTCATTTAAAAAATATGTTAGTGCCAATTTAATAGGTGGCAAGGATGCCCAGCCTCTTCAGAGATTTGTGAGAAATGGAAAATTGTTGCCATTTTAACCACGGAGTTTGGGGTAATTTATTATGTAGCATTATTGTGGCAATAGATAACTGATACAGAATTAGTTATCCTCAAGTAAAATGTTACTATAATAAGAACCNGTTAGTGCCAATTTAATAGGTGGCAAGGATGCCCAGCCTCTTCAGAGATTTGTGAGAAATGGAAAATTGTTGCCATTTTAACCACGGAGTTTGGGGTAATTTATTATGTAGCATTATTGTGGCAATAGATAACTGATACAGAATTAGTTATCCTCAAGTAAAATGTTACTATACTAAGAACCTAAAATATGTAGTGCTTGATTCTGATTCAGTTGGCAAGTATAGGCCCTAAAAGTGGCAAGGAAACTGTTAGCAAAGGCCGGAAGAGAAGTAAAGTAACTCTTAGGATAAACTGGAAAAAAATGTGTTCCACGTTAAACAGTGGCAAAACAACTTGTAAAACTTTCACCCGTGGTAACTGGAAAAATAGAAAATTTACTTAAAGAACTTTTGGAGTTGAGCAAGGAGACATACAGGGTTGGAAAATAAAGCTCCATCCACCTGAGTCAGGAAATTCTCAAAGTAATATAGGTATTAAAGAAAATATCAGATGAAGATTGTAGCCAAGAGAAACTTTGTTAGAACCTCTGAAAGAACTAAGGTAAGGTCTGGTATACCTGAGGCAACAACTCTTGTAGGAATATAAAAACATTGCCTACAGCAGCCTGACCTAACCAAAGTAGCACTGATTAAGTCTAGAGAGAGGGACCTACTTCAAAAGAATGACCGGTATGAATTTTGCTAAATTGAGATGTAGTCCAGTCAGATTCATAGGAAACTTACAAAAATGTTTAGGAAGTTTTACAAGTAAAAGTGCTTGGCCTAAAAGTTTGTAAGACTGTTCAAAATGTAAAAAGGCCTTTGGAATCATAACTTTCTATGAACAGAAATTAGGATAAACAAGTTGCTTATGGAGCTTACTATCCCTTGCCCTCTCATGGGAATTTTGAGAAAAACAAGGAACAGAGACCTCTGTGATAAAGAACAGGTTTTTTACCTTGCTACTGAAGTCCTGAAAGAATGAGAAGAGAGAGAGTGAACAACATGTAAGAAGGCTTGGTAAGTAAGTAAGATTGGTAGAAAAATCAGTTGCAAGTGGGGGGAAGGAAGAAACAGAAATTGAGAGAGAGAGAGGGAAAAAGGGAGAGAGAGAGAATGTAAGCCAGGGAGTTTGTTTCAAAGAAGTAAGGTTTTAGTAGACTCGCACACTGGGGCATAAGAGGAACATTGACACATTCCTCTCACCACACTTTTGAGAGAGTGGCAGGGAAAATGAGAAATGAAAGGTGAACTTCAGGATGAAGATGTAGAGAAGTTTGTTTACTAAGTAATGGTGCATAGGCAGGGTGATCGTAAGTTCCTGTTTTCATGGAAGAGTCATGTTTCTACCTAATGCCCTGTAGTCTTATCTGGTTTACCATCTGTCCTGTCTAACACATCCCAGTTTGGACACTAAATTCTCTGGTCACCTTACACAAATGGTACTTAGAGATGCCTTTAGAGAGAAGGGAGGTGTGGGGATTTGAGAGGAGAAAACACGTATTTGTTGAACGTGTGAGTGAATGAAACTAATGAAATGGTGGGATGAGCAGGGAGGGAGGATGAAGAGAGGGTCTTAAGTCCTTGGGAGTGGCTCAGCATCCTTAACATGTTAGCTTGCTTGAAAGTTTCATTAGTCTTTTTCTTGAAAGACTCAAATTTCTCTGGAAATAATGCCTCTTAGGTCTAGATTTATCTTGCTTCTGAAGGGGTTCTGATCCATGAGGGGTGAATTAATTGCTTAATTTTCTTGTGTGCAAATAGTAGCACTTCCTCGGATTGAGATCTTTATTTTCTAAAAATGATCTCTGTGTTGATTACTAATTTTAAACATTTCCCCCTAAATTTAATATTATTCCTCTTCACTCTATTGGCTATATTTTAGAAACCTGTTTACCAGTTGGAGTGTCTCTTTTCTTTCCTTTTCTGTTTTTCTTCCCTCCTTCATTTTTAAAATATTTATTTCCAAAGCTTTGATTTTTCAACTTTAATAAATTAAAATATAATGTACCTAAGATAGAGTGTATGTGTGTGGCAGTGGTGGTGGGGGTGGTCTGCTCAGCAGTTTTATAATTTTCCTTCAGGGTGGCTTTCCTAGGAATTACCCAGGTTTGAGAAGAATAAATAAAATGAAGGGCAATGAATGAAGACCATGTCCATGCAAGAGTCTTCCAGCCACATACTCTTTCTATACTACTGGGTTTAATAATTGCTGTCAGATGATTCTGGAAATATGGCACATGAATAAATATTTTTCCTACCACTTGATGCAAAAGTTGGCCTAGGCAGGTTATGCAATCCTTGAGCTTGCCAGTGAAAATGTTTCTTATACTGTGGCAGAATCCAGGAGATTTGTCATCTCCAGTGGAGTGTCCTTCTGAACCATGGCATATGTAGTGTCATTCTTGAGACAGAATGAGTCTGTTAGGAGGAGCTCTGGAGTATTCCAATAGACAGGTTCTATTTTTCATGTAAAGCTTTTATATTCAGTCACATGTTTCCTACTTTCTGAATTTAGGAATGTAATGCTGAAGTCAATGTTGGCTGAACTTCATTTAAAAGGCATAATGCATGAGAAAGGCCTTAAGACTTTAGTTATGGTAATCTAACAACAAAAAAATAGTTTCCACATCACTAAGGAGAACAAATCAAGTAATTTAAACAATTCAGCTTCTAGGTTCTTCAGGCTAATTACAGTCACAAGACAGAAGGGGCCTTCTAATCAGGCTTGAAGAATGAGTCAAAAAAGGAAAAACAAAATACAACTACTAGACAAAGTATTTTGCCAACATATGTGAGAGCATAGGTATGTATCTGAAAGTAGAGTGTTTTTTAATAAATGATGACTGACAATTCCACAGCAGTGTTTCTCCATAATGTGGCATTACATGAGTATTTGCCACATGAAAGGTTTGATTGCTGGGAAACTTTAGAATAAAAATGCTATACGGATCTGGAGAACATGCTATTGTAAATCATGAATGAACACTAGTGTGCTAGGGGCACCTGGATGACTCAGTCAGTTAAGTGTCTGACTCTTGATTTCAGCTCAGGTCATGATCTTAGTGTCCTGGTATTGAGGCCGCATTGGGCTCCATGCTCAGCATGGAGTCTGCTTGAGATTCTCTCTCTCCCTCTGCTCCTCTCCTGACTCACACTCTCTGTCTCTCAAAAAAGTAAAGCTTTTTTAAAAAAAATTAGTGTGCTAGGAAACAACTATTGGGAGAATAATTGACCCATGAATGTTTCAAAAACATGAAAATTTTAGAAGACAATTATTTTGGTTGCACAGATAACTTTATAAAATTGGGAAAATTTCTTAATTTATTGCATCTATGTGTTAAAAAGACTTTATATGATCAAGGCAATTGTTAGAGTGAAATACAGGCATATTCTGATATATAATATGTGGTTGAGAAAATTTGGAGGGGTGGGTTGGAGATGTGTGTGTGGGGGGTCAGGGTCGGGGAGGAGTTGTTTCAGTCCATCTTGAACTAGGATTCAGACTACTTTGAATGGATTTGATGAATTATTTTTTTTAAAGATTTTATTTATTTATTTGACAGAGAGAGATCACAAGTAGGCAGAGAGGCAGAGAGGGAGAGAAGGAAGCAGGCTCCCTGCTGAGCAGGCAGCCCAATGTGGGGCTCCATCCCAGGATCCTGAGATCATGACCTGAGCCAAAGGCAGAGACTTAACCCACTGAGCCACCCAGGTGCCCCTGATTTGATGAATTATTGTCAGCAAGAGGGCATTTGGCTAGAGGAAGAGACTTTACATGTATTCTTTGGAGATAAAACAGTTCCAATATGGGGAAGATGGCAGTGTATCTGTCTGAAATACTGGATGCTCCAGTTAGTCCTTAGGTCATCGGAATTGTGGAAAGGATGACTCCAGGTAAAAGTTGTCAGATCAGTGTCAGAGATGGTGTGGTACTCAGGTAACCAAGTCCAACCCAGAGCTGAGTGAGAGTTTTGCAGGAAATGCTGCATGAATGAGCACTCTCAAGATATTCAGGGGCACCATCAGGGCTTAATCAGAGAACAAAACCCTATGCACATGGGTGCTTTGCTTAACCACATTGGCTTCTTGGCCCAACACAGTTTAAAATTAGATAGACTCTGAATCTTAGTTTATTTATTGGAAAGTGTTTAAGATTAACAAAACTATTTGTTGTATTTGTTCCAAGAGAAAAAAAATGATGAAATCCTTGTTTTTGTTATAAATTGAGCCAATATATTTCAGACTGAGATATTCTGAGAATATACATTCTTGTGTAAAGTCTAGTTAACATTTTTGGGAGAATCTGTTATTTTTTTTTTCCTGTCAACTATGTTAGTATAACTTTTCTGAAAACAGCTCACCAATGACAGACTGGAATCAGAACAATAAACAGCTTTCCAAAGAGAGTCTTAGAACCATTTTATGACCCATAAAGATTTGTGATAAATTTTGTTTCTTAGAAAAAGAGAATAAAAGATTGTTTTTGCTAAAGTAAATCAAGAAAAATCTAATATACTGAGCCACATCAATAAAATAGTTCTCTAAATGAGAATTTAGTCTACTTTCTTAGGTCAAAGCATGCTGTTTCTTCTTTCTACCTCTTTTGTGACAAGTCTAAGAGTCCCTAGAAAACCAGTATTCTCTTCTCTCCATGAGGCTCGTTTATACAAAGCACTGATCCTAGCTATAAAAAGTTAGTGACTTTTTTGTAAATGCAAATATTTATTAGTAGGGAAATAATTTTATTAAATATTTATATTTATGTAACAGTATACTATGTGGCCATTAAAAAGAGCTAAGATGAACATGTACTTCATAGATACATGAGGTACATAGATACAAAATATACTTCAAGATATCCTGTTACACAAGGAACAAAATAATGCCTTATCTTCCTACCATTTGGAGTTGAAAAGGGGGAGGTATAATACCATGAACATATCTCTGGTGGCCTCTGGGAAGGAATCCAGTGAATGGAGAAGGCAAATAGGAAGAATAGTTTTTTTAGTATTATACAATTTTTTGTATGGTTTAAGTGTTTAAGCATGTGATATTTCTTACTTAAATGAAACAAATAAATCATTGAAAATGTAACCCACATGTGCAGCTTAGACCTTCTTATGCTCTAAACACTTGCCTTTAAGCCCTGTCCCATCTTTATCTCTAATATAAAGGGGACATAATCCCCCTATTCAAGGGGTTTTTGAAGATGATCTGGTCAAACTGCCCCATTCTATGGTTGAGGTGAAGAATCAGAGTGGGAGATACTTGTTTAAGGATATGCGATTGGTTAGTACCAAAGTCCAGACTAGAGTTCCAGGTGTCTTAATTCTAGGGAGGTGCTCTCCTCATTCTGTGGCCCTCTAAGAGAGAGAGCAAAGACTGTTGGCTTTAAGAATGACCATCCATTCCATTCTTCCTTCCTAGTGCTGCTTGCTAAGGCTGATATCTCTACATCTCATGTCCTAGGGCCTCCTTCCGAGCTTTTAGGCACCAACTAACCAGTATAATAAAACCAAAAAATGTCCTAACTCAGGACTTTAAAATCTGAGGTCTATGGATAGGTTTCAGGAGATCCTTTATCTAATTAAGAGCTAAGACCTCTGGGGAAAGAGCTGTTTTCTATGAGCTTCATTGTCAAGTAAGAGGAAGAAAATTTTTACACCCAGAAAAAAAGGGTATAAAAGCGGCCATCAAGTCTAGGGGTGCCTGGGTGGTTCAGTTGGTTAAAGTATCTGGCTCTTGGTTTTGGCTCAGGTCATGATCTCAGGGTCCTGGGATTGAGCCCCATGTTGGGCCTCCTACTCAGCATGGAGTCTGCTTGAGGATTCTTTCCCTCTTTCTCTGCCCTCCCCTGCCACACCTCTCTAAAATAAATAAATAAATATTTAAAAAAAAAAAAGTCTAACCTTACTCAGATACCCAGATGTCCTTAACAACAACCTGTTTTTCTGCTAGAACACATCCAAGTGCTGGAAAGTCATCACCAACAACAATAAAATTCACTTGGACTTTTAGCTCTGTGTGAAAGTACTGGAGTGAATTTGGTTCTTTCTCTTGCTACAATCCATGTCCATTATGTGTTGTCCTTACTTTGGGGCCCAAGCTAATAAAATAGCCACTGTCAGGAACATGCTGCCATGGCAAGAACAAAAGAGAGTTTAGAGGATATCACCAAGAATAAATGTTGAGCCAGAAAGTGGCATGCATTATTTGTACTTTCAGTTCATTGGCCAGAAAGCTATCATGCCATGTGCCTGGAAGGCAGAGAACTGGAAATATTCAGCGAGCAGTATTTATTACTACCATTTTTCTCCCTGCATAAATAGCTAGTAAGTCCTGTCTGAGTTCTAACAATTTCTTAAATGCCAAGAAAAATTAAGCCACTTAGACAACAGAGCTGACTAAAAACTTATGGTAGTAGGATATACAATTGTAGTTGATAACTTCAGGTATCTGTCCGGACCTCTCCACTTCCCTGGTGAAGAGATGGGTCTCTCTGGTCATGGTTGATCATATTATCACCCTTCTCCACAACAGACTGGCCTAGGATTGACTCTCATCCTGGAGGATGTCAATCCATTGGCTAGCTTGAAACCTTTTTTTTTTTTTTTTTTGAGACACAGAGTTTACAGTCAAACAATATGGGGCCTATTGATTAAATGATTTTATAGAGTTGGGCCAAGGGCAGGCAATTTCAGCCATGTTCATACTCTTAAATTAATGGATCAGAAATTGCCTGGGGAGAGCAGCCACTGGTCAGAGAGGATGAGCTATAGTAAGTAAATAAGATAAAGTTTTATACGTGGTCCTGGAGAAGGAGAGAATGAGAGTCTAAAAGAAAGAGAGAGAGAGACAGAGAGAGAGAGAGAGAGAGAGAGAGAGAGAGAGAGAGAAACTTCTATAGTAGATCCTAAGTCCCAGTTCCTATTCCCAAAAGGCCAACTGTGCTTCATTTCTGTGAGATAACTTTATAGCTTCTCAATAAAGCTTCCTCATTTATTTGAGCTGCCATATTATCCGTATTAAATGAATTGAAAATCCTAGTCACTCTGCTTCTGCCTAAATTATCATCTCTGGTCTTTGCCAGGACCGTATAGAAATTTTAGAACTCATTCTGGGGTGTATGGTTGGGCACTAAGAGAAAAGAACCTCACTGTAAACCTACATTCATGGTATCTTACTATTTGTTAGTATTCATGATACACTGCCATCTGGGGATGTGCTGAACTGGGAGAGGCTACCCCACCCTTGGTTCATTTATTCCTAGAAAGAGCAAACATCATGCCAGGAAGTGTGCCTTTCATATGCAAATTAAGGAACCTAGAGGCCAGCCACTCTTCACTTCCTTTGTCAGGCTTCTACATTCCAGGCCAGTGTTCCCCTAACCACTTCAGGGACAGGTACCAGACAATTCAACACAGCTCCTTTTCCCCAGAGCCTGCTGCAGTTGTTCAAACTTCACAATCTTACACCTGCTTAGTCTGCTTTGCCCATTCCTTCCCATAAAAACCACAACAAAGCCTCTTGCCCTGCTTTCTCTTCTCTCCCCCTGCCTCCTGATCCCCGCTGGTGCTTCTCCTGGGGCCCCTGCATCTTGTGTCGTGCCTCCTATTTCTAAAGATCTGTAAATATAAAACTTCTTCCTTTGTGACTGCCTGTCTTACCATGTCTGATAAAAACAATTCCAAACTACATTTTGAAACAAAACCTTTGTTTTCTGGGTTTCGATCTTTTTTTTCTTTTGAAGACTTTATTTATTTGACACAGAGAGAGAGCACAAGTAGGCAGAGCGGCAAGCAGAAGGAGAGGGAGAAGCAGGCTCTCCACAACCAGGGAGCTGGATTCGGGGATCAATCCCAGGACGCTGGGATCATGACCCAAGCCAAAGGCAGTGGCTTAACTGACTGAGCTACCCAGGTACTCCCTGGGTTTGGATCTTAGGTCACCTATTAATTTACTCGTCTAAGTGTTCTGGAAGGTGGTACTCTCAGATATCCAAATTAGAAGCTGTCTAATGACATAAGAAAAAAAAAAGTAAAGGAATTGATTTTTCCCTCTTAAATGTTTATATATGAAATGAATCACCCTTTTCTCTAGGCATATTTTTATGTAAAAACCCAGTACTAATTGTCGTACTTATGCTCTCTCACTCTCGGGCAGAGCTTGAAAACATTCTTGTCCTTTTTTTTCAGGCTCCACAAACCACCATCCTTTTATTATGACAACAAAACAATGACCTCAGTTCTGTGAGAACTAAATTACTGATATTAAAATTCTCTTCTTAGGGCTTTAAGTGGGGTCTGGGATACTCCTAGATAGTATTTAGCTAGGGAACATGGAAATGCCTGCATCATGATTTTGATATATTTCTCTAGGGGAGGCTAAGGCACAATTCTCCACTGTCTATAAACCCATGGCTTTACCCCTGTGTATAATAAGCTGGCATTCAAGCACATATAGTGTTTGCTAAAAATATCCACCTCCCTTTAGGGATGCCTGGGTGGCTCAGTCGGTTAAGCCTTTGGCTTGGGTTGTGCTCCTGGGGTATGGGGATTGAGCCCCAAGAGGGGCTCCCTACTCAGTGGGGATCCTGCTTCTCCCTCTGCCTGCTGCTTCCTCTACTTGTGCTCATGGTAACAAATAAATAAATAAAATCTTTAACAATAAATAAATAAAATTAAATAAAAATTCAACCTCCGCTAGTTCCAGAAACTCAAGATGATTTAGTACAACAATACTTTCTTTAGTTGTCCTCTTAATGTTGGTAGAAGAATATTAAAAGTGTATCCCAGCTGTCTTGGGCTCTCAGACGCTGAAGTATTTCTATCCTGGTTCAGGAAGACTGGACTATGCAGGCTCAATATGCTAGGTAAGGAACCGCCAAGATTGTTCTCAAGTGTGTTAGTCATTGTCTAGTCATGAAAACAAAACCATATACTTAAATATTTGAAGCAGAAAGGAATTTAATATAGGGACTTAGGAGATTGAAGGGAAGTGCCGGAAGCTACTACTAAAGCCACAGGCTCCTCACAGTCCCCAGACTGAAGGATAAGAGAGGCCACCCAGTGCTAGATGGCTTCAACAGCTGCTGCTCCTATCAGCCTCAGCATCTCCATAACAAGAATACATTGTCTCTTTCCACCTTTTTTCTTCATACCATTTTAATATACTTCATTTTCATTCAAACCAGTGCAGTTTAATATTCTATAATTTGTCAATGGAAGCCTCATCTCATTGACCCTTTGGTCCTTCTCATCATCACAGTGACCCTTGTAGCTTCCTCTTTTTCATCTTTTGACTGTCACTCCTGTGCCTCTCACTTGTTATCTGTGCTCAAATTCTGATAGGAAGGTACTATGGGAATGTAGTTTACAGGCTTCTAGGCTTGTGATACCAGAGAAGAGTATAAAAGGGTGCAGAAGCAGAGTGGGGTGCTGAAAGACACTTTGCAACACCATTTTTATCAGGGCATTACAATGCTTTATCACTCAGAGACAACTCCTCTTTTTAAAGGGCTAATGACTTAAAATACACTCACAAAGACTTGCCCTCATTGGTAGGGCATACAGACTTCATTTCTGGATGTTAGGAAATGAAAGAATTTATGAATATGTTTTCAAATGATCACAGTAGTATATCTACTTTTTTAAATCTATGAAACTTTTGTTGTGAACTCATGTACAGGCAATTTTCACAAGTGTTTTGTTTATTTGAAAAGAAGGCATGTTCTCTTTTATGATGGTACGGAGTTTAATATGGTTCTCTGTAGTCTACCTTACTGATTGTGTTATTCAGACCTCTGGTATCATTTCTAAAGTTTTCCATTTCATTTTACTAGATTTGTGAGGGATGTGTTAGTCTATTAGTTGTGTCTCTCTGTTTCTTCATCTCCTCTAGTTTCTGCTTTATAAAGGGATATTAGCCCCTTATCAGATATATCATTTGCAAATATCTTCTCCCATTCAGTAGGTGACCTTTTTGTTTTGTTGATGATTTCCTTTTATGTGCAGATTAAAAAAATTTTTTTTTAATTTGAATACAGCCAGCACACAATGTTAAATTAGTTTCAGGTATACAACACGGTGATTTGACAAGTTTATACATTTTGCTATGCTCACCACAAATGTAGCTACCATCTGTCACAATACAATGCTATTATAGTATCGACTATATTCCTTATGCTGTGGTTTTTATTTCTGTGACTTATTCATTCCATAACTGGAAGTCTGTATCTTCCTCTCCTCTTTACTTGTTTTGCTGATACCGTCTGAAAACCATTAGTTTGATCTCTGTATTTATGGGTCTGATTCTGCTTTTTGTTTGTTTATTCATTTGGCTTTTAGACTTCACATATGAGTGAAATCGTATGGTATTTGTCCTTCTCAGTCTTACTTATTTCACTTAACAGAATACCCTCTAGGTCCATCCATGTTGTCACGAATGGCATGATCTTACCCATTCTCATGGCTGAATAATATTTCATATATATATAAAATCTCCTAGATCTTCCTTATCAGTTCATCTTTTGATGGACACTTAGATATATATGTATATATATCTCCTACATTTTATCAGTTCATCTTTTGATGGACACTTAGATTACTTTCATATACTGAGTATTATAAATAATGTTGCATAAACATAGAGGTGCATATACCTTTTTGATTAGCATTCTTATTTTCTTTGTGTTAATACCTAGTAGTGGAATTATTAGATCATACAGTGTTTCTATTTTTAATTTTTTGAGGAACCTCCATACTGTCTTCCACAGTGTAAGAGTTCCTTTTTTTCCACATCCTTATCAACACTTGTTATTTTTTGTCTTTTTGATTTTAGCCATTCTGACAGGTATAAGGAGGTATCTCATTGTGCTTTTGATTTGCATTTCCCTGATGATTAATGATGTTGACCATATTTTCATGTGTCTGTTATCTATATAGTCTTTGGAAAATGGCTATTTAGGTCTTCTGTCCATTTTTTAATCAGTTTTTTTGTTGTTGTTGCTGGTTTGTTTTTGTTATTGAGTTGCATAAGTTCTTTATATATTTTGGATATTGGCCCCTTCTCAGGTATATCATTTGCAAATATCTTCTCCCATTCAGTAGGTTGCCTTTTTGTTTTGTTGATGATTTCCTTCACTGTACAAAAGCTTTTAATTTTGATGTAGTCCCAACAGTTTTTTATCTTGTTTCCTTTGCCTTAGAAGACATTTCTATAAAAAACGTTGCTGTAGCCAGCTGAAGTCAGAGAATTCCTGCTTTTGTTCTTTTCTATGACATTTAGGCTTTTAATCCATTTTGAGTTTATTCTTGTGTATGATGTTAGAAAGTGATCCAGTTTCATTTTTCACATGTAGCTCTACCAGCACCATTTACTGAAAAGATGTCTTTTCCCCATTGTATATTTATGCCTCTTTTGTTATAGATTAATCAACTACTTAAGTGTGAGTTTATTTCTGGGCTCCCTGTTCTGTTCTTTTGGTGTCTATTTCTATTTTTGTGTCAGTGCCATATTGTTTTGATTACTATAGCTTTGTAGCATATATTGAAATCTGGAATTGCAATACCTTTAGCTTTGTTCTTTTTCAAGATTGCTTTGGCTGTTCAGGGTCCACACAAATTTGTGGTTCCATACAAATTGTAGCATAATTTGTTCTAGTTATGGAAAAATGCTATTGGTATTTTAATAGGGATTGCACTGAATCTACATATTACTTTGGGTAGTGTGGACGTTGTAACAATATTAATTCTTCTAATCCATGAGCATGGAGTATCTTTGCATTTGTTTGTGTCATCTTTAATTTCTTTCATTAATGTTTTATAGTTTTCCGAATATAAGTCTTTCACCTTCTAGGGTAACTTTATTCCTAGGTATTTTATTCTTTTTGATACAACTGCAAATAAAGTTATTTCCTTAATTCTTTCCGCTATGTTATTATTAATTTATAGAAATACTATTGATTTCCAGAGATTAAGTTTCTATTTGATGAGTTAATTTATTACTTCTAGTAGTTTTTTTGTTGGAGTCTTTAGAATTTTCTATGTATAGTACCACATCATTTGCAAATAGTGACAAAACTTCTGTATTAATATGGATGCTTCTTGTTTCTTTTTCTTATCTGATTGCTGTGCCTAGGACTTCCAGTATTTTATGGTAGATATTAATAACATTTTTATAATGCATTTTAGTGTTTAGCATCATGAAGTGTACTTTTCTTGGTCTCATGTCATATTTGGGGCTAAATTATGCCTTATTTGAAAACAGAATTATGATTCCTGCTATTTGTTTATTCATCTACATTTTTGTTTGCCATAATCTTATCTTTATCATCATCCTTCTGAGTCTTCGTATTTTGGGTATTTCCACAAACACAGATCAGAGTTATATTTTGCTTTGGTAGCCAACCTGAATTTTGTAGTAAGTGTGATATTCTATTTATATTTAATCAAACAACCTATACCTTTGGTCCAGCTCGGTCAAGTTTTGTGTGATATTTATTCTGTGCATATGTTTCTATATGCACAGGAATATGTGTATATACACTAAACATTTTCACTAGATAGAATCATTTTATTTGGTCATTTATTTTTGTATTTAGAAATATTTTTTAGGACTTTATTTTTTTTACAGCAGTTTTAGATTCACAGCAAAATTAAGGAGAGCTACAGAGTTTCCATGTATTCCCTTCCCACATACATGCACAACACCTCCTCCCATTAACAATCCACCAAAGTGATACATTTGTTACAACTGATAGACCTACACTGACACAGCAAAATCACCCAAAGACTATAGTTTACATTAGTATTTGTATAAATCTTGATGTTATACATTCTGTGGGTTTGGACAAATGTATAAAGACATGTATCCACCATTATAGTAACCTACAGAATATTTTCACATCTCTAAAAATCCTCTGTGCTCTGCCTATTCATCCCCCTCTCACGACCACTGGTCCTTTTACTATCTTCATAGTTCTGCCTTTTCCAGAATGTCATACGGTTGAAATCATATACTTTGTAACTTTTAGATTGGCTTCTTTCAATTACCAATAGATATTTAAGGTTCCTTCATGTCTTTTCATGGCTTGATAGCTCATTTCTTTTTAGCACTAAATAATATTTCATTTTCTGGAGGTATTTACCTGTTCACTTCCTGAAGGACATCTTGATTTCTTTCAAGTTCTAGCAATTATGAATAAAGGTGCTGTAAACATCTGTGTGCAGGGTGTACTTGAATGGCTCAGTCAGTTAAGCATCTGCCTAGGATTGAGGCCCTCATTGGGCTCCCTGCTTGGCAGGGAGACTGCTTCGCCCTCTCCCTTTGCTCCTTCCCATTTGTGCGCTCTCTCTCTCTCTCTCTCTCTCTCTCTCTCTCTCTCTCGTGAATAAAATCTTTTAAAAAAAAATCTATGCGCAGGTTTTTATATGAACATGTTTTCAACTCCTTTAGGTAAACATCGAAGACAGTATTTGCTAGATTATGTGGCAAGAATACATTTAGTTTTTAAGAAACAGCCCAACTGTCTTCCAAAGTGGTTGTAGCATTTTGCATTCTCACCAGCAATACATGAGACTTCCTGTACCTCTACATTCTGGCTAACATTTGATGTTGCTAATGTTCTGGATTTTGGCCTTTCTTATAGATATGTAGTTATATCTCATCATTGTTTTAATTTGCATTTCCCTGATTACACATGATGTGAAGCATTTTCTCATATGGTTATTTACCATGTGTGTATCTTCTTTGGTGAGGTGTCTTTGGGCCATTATATAATCAGGTCGTTTGTTTCTTTATTATTGAGTTTTAGGAATTCTTTGTATATTTTGGATAACAGTCCTTCATTAACTATATCTTTTACAAATATTTTCTTCTAACCTATCCCTTATCTTCTCATTCTCTTGATATTATTGTCTTTCAAGAGTAGGAGTTTTTAATTTTAATATGTTCACCTTATCCATTTTTTCTTTCATGGATCATACTTGGTGTTATATTTCAAAGTCATTGGCGTATCCAAGGCCATCTAGGTTTTCTTCTATGTTGTCTTCTACAAGTTTTATATGTTTGTATATTACATGTCAGTATGTGATCCATTTGGAGTTAATTTTGTGGGGGGTATGATATCTGTGTTTAGATTTTGTGTGTGTGTGTGTGTGTGTGTATGGATGTCCGGTTGTTCCAGATCATTTATTGAAAAGGCCATATTTTGTCCATTGAATTACCTCTGCTCCTTTGTCAATAATCAGTTGACCATATTTATGTGGATCTATTTCTTGGCTTATAATTCTGTTCCATTGATCTATTTGTCTATTCTTTCCCCAATACCACACTAATTTGATTACTGTAACTCTATAACTTCATAAGAAGTCTTAAAGTTAAGTTGTATCAGTCCTCCAACTTTGTTCTTCATCAATATTATATTGGTTATTATGGGTCTTTTGCCTCTCCATATAAACTTTAGAATCTATTAATATCCATGAACTTGCTGGGATTTTGATTGGGATTGCATTGAACCTATAGGTCATGCTGGGAAGAACTGACATCTTGACAATATTGTCATCCGATCCATAAACTTGGGATACCTCTCCATTTGTTAGGTCTTTGGCTTCATTCATCAGACTTTTATGGTTTTCTTCATATAGATCTTGACATATTTTATTAGACTTATACATAGGCATTTCATTACTTTTGGATGCCAATATAATATTTTTAATGTTTTTAATGTTAAATTTGACTTGTTTATTGCTAGTATTTAGGGAAGCAATTGACTTTTTTCTCTGAAGCTTGTATACTTGTATCCTGCCACCTTGTTATAATGCTTATTAGTTCCAGGAGATTTTGCTCATTTGTTTGTTTGTTTGTTTTTGTCAATTCTTTGGGATTCGCTTTGGGATACATAGATGAGCATGTTCCATGGTTTCAGTTATCCACAGTCAACCACTCTCCAGAAGGAGATGACTCCACTTCTGACAATCATCAGAAAGTCAATGTAGGAGAATAGCAGTGAGAAATACAGAAACCACTGTTTGGATCCCTTTTCCTATGGAACAAAAACTTTAAGCCTCTGTATGAAGAACAGCAAATATTACCTCTCTCAGACATAGTTGAAGGTCCTTTGGGGCTAGGGGAGGAAACAGGAAAAAAAAAAAAAGAAAAGAAAAAGAAAAAGAAAAACCTTCTACTCCAGAGGGAAGGATAAGAAATTGCCTTTGGCCCATACCAGTATAGATTTACTTCTGCTGGCTGAGGGCAGAATTACCAAGAAAGCTCTTTCTACAAGAAAGAAAGGGACAGGTCTTGCCTAAGGCTGAGGATAAAGAAAGAAATAAAGATTATTCTCACCTTCTACCACCAGGTTAGTTAACAATGAATAACAAATAATAGCAGTCTGTCACTGGGGGAAGGGCAAGAAGATAGACCTTCTTTGAAGCTCAGACTCAAAGAAGAAGACTAAACTTGAGAGTGGAAACGAAACATTGAAAAATGTCTTTTAGAAACTCAACTCCTAACTTATGCACAAGGTAATGCTAGAGGAATCCGGAAGCCCATAGCGTGCTTAAGGTAAATAGAACTGGCAAATCCCAAACCCTAGTCAAGCCTGATTCAACTCCCCACATTAAATGTGTGGTGGAGGTGTATCCAATTCCAGGCATAAAATATTATATACCTCAGACTTTACTCTCCCACACATGACACCCAGCTTTTAACCATAAATTTTGAGATACACAAACATGCAAGAGAAAACAACTTCCTGTCTAGAGACAATATCGTTGGGCCGACGGGGTCCGGGGAACTGAGGAGGCCACAAGGTGGCAGCTGCCCTACTGTCTCACCGCCCCGCCCCCCTCTAATCAGCTTCCACTCTCAAAAGACCGCCAAGACCAGAGCTTCCGCGGGAACCCAAGGGCTGAACTCCATCCAATCTCCTACCAATTACGGTCATGTTCCCCCGTTCCGCCCACACCCCATAAAAACCCGTGCGCATCCTCCCCAGGTGTGACTTCCCCGACTCCCTTCTCGCGGAGTCGAGGAACCTCGCCCGAGGGCATCTCTATTAAAAACTCCCTCGTGCCTATTCGTCTGGTGCTTTGTTTAATCCGCCGTTACTGGGAGGGCTACCGGGAAACCTTACAAATATAATCTGCAGAACCGAGATACTGAAGCTATTAGGCAAGTATTAAAAAGAAAAAAAATATGATTTATATGTTAAAGTTGCTAGTATAAAAGTGTGAAAAGATAACCAATTTACAAGGATATAAGGAAAAATTTAACAGAGAAATAGAAATGATAGGAAAGTATGAAATAAAAATACCAGAAATAAAGATAGAGTAACAAAGATAAAGATAAGTCAAAAGAAAATATTCAAACTAAAATACAAAGAGAGAGAAAGAGAGAAAAGCCACTGTATCCAAGAATCATGGAACAATGTCAAATGGTCTAATATATGAGCTATTGGAATCACAAAATGAAAAAGAAAATAATGAGAAGAAATATATGCAAATAGCTATAATTTCTCCCAAATAATATAAGATTTTAAATCATAGATCTGAAAAGCTCATAGAACACACAGAATAAAATACAAGGTAGGAAGGAAAGAAGGAAGGAAGGAAAGAAGGAAGGAAAGAAGGAAGGAAGAAGGAAGGAAGGAAGGAAAGATGGAAGGAAGGAAGGGAGGAAGGGAGAAGAGAAGAAGAAAACACCTAGACACATCATACTTAAACTATTAAAAACCAAAGATAAAGATAAAATCTAGAAGGCAGAGAGTGGAAAAGACATATTGTACACAGAGGAACAAAAGTCAGAATTTAGGCAGACTTTTATTAGAAAAGATCTAAGCCTGAAGATGATGGAATATCTTCTTTGAAACTGCTGAAAGGGGTGAAAAACCCTACCACAACAGAAATTAGCACCCAGTTACTATATCACTGGAAAAGGAGAAATAAAGACTTCATGGACAAGAAAGAAACAAAAGAATTCATTATCAGCAAACTTCACTACAAGAAATAATTAAGGTGTTTCTTTAGACAGAAAGAATACACCAGACAGAAAGTTGGATCTATCACACACCCAAAAATGTTGGAAATAGTAAAAATAAAGGTGAATATAAAATTTATTTTTCTTATTTTATCATATCACTTATTCAACTGCCCACCACATATTCAACAAAAAAATATTCAGGGGTTTTAATATTTTTTTTAAAAATTCTGTCTGAAATTCTGTCTATATTTTCTCTAAAACTTTTGTCTAAAAGGGAACTGTATGAATACTTGGGGATGATTTTTATTGTGGTTCAATTTGAAAGGATGACTTATTGCTTTTCCCACTCCCACATCTTTTATGTTTTATAGAAAAAAATAACTAAATTGCCCAATTTGATTCATAGCAGCGTTCTCCATTTATCTCAGACATTTTTCCAATAACATTCTCTAAATGTATGGTATAATTTGTTTACTTTCTTCCCATGCTATCTAAATTCCAGTTCTGCTTTTTGTAAAAACCGTTTTTTTTTTTTAGAGAGAGAGAGAGCATGAAAGAGAAGAAAAGAGGTAAGAAGGAAAGTCTTTTGTTATGACAGGAAAAAAATCTCATTTTATTGTATATTTATTCTTGTTTTGGGCATAAACAGATATGTTAAAAGAAGTTTGTATTTTCATATGCATGTCCATATGTCTTTTCCTGTGCATATAAATGGACTATTATGCTTCTAGGTTAAGCCAAACATTTAATCAATTTTAGTATGTTTCTGTGTTAGACTGGGCAAAAGAAGTCTGCCACAAAAATTTTGTGGTGCTTAGTAAATATAAATTTGATACTACCAGAAGTGATGTAATGTGGTAGATCAGAAACCCCAATCAACATAGATCTCAAGTGGTTCAATAATCAGCAGTTCTTATGCTTTCCATTTATCTCACAAGCTTCTAGAGACTCTCATAACAAATAATCTCCATCAAAATAGAAAAATAGAAAAAATTTAAAACTATTTCTTTTGTGCTGTCACTGCTAAAGAGTGTATTTAGGATTGTTGTTTTGTTGTGTGGCTTTTTTTTTTTTTAATCTAAGACAAAATGAGATTACCGAAGAAGTGGTGGGGTTCTTTTTAGGAAGATGACTTAGCTTACCTTATCCACACTTCAAAGATTTCTGTTGTCTCTACCAGGTAACAGATCTAAAAGTTATAGTAGTCCTCCCTTATCTGCAGGAGATATGTTCTAAAGCCTCCAGTTATTAAAACCACAGATAGTACCAAATCCTATATGCACAGTGTTTTTCCTGTACATACAAACCTATGAGAGTTTAATTTATAAATTAAGCACAATAAGAGATTAATATAACATAATAAAATAGTACAACAACAAATGTAATGTGTTTTCTCTCACAAATTATCTTATTGTACTGTACTCGTTCTTTTTTTTTAAGATTTTATTTATTTATTTGACAGAGAGAGAGAGACACAGTAAGAGAGGGAACACAAACAGGGGGAACAGGAGAGGGAGAAAGATGAAAGAGAAAGAGAGAGGATTGATGCAGGGCTCAATCCCAGGACCCAAGGATCATGACCAGAGCCAAAGGCAGACAATGAACAATTAAGCCACCCAGGCACTCCTGTACTCATCCTTCTTGTGATGATGTGAGATGATAAAATGCCTACACGATGAGATGAGGTGAATGATACTGGCATTGTGACATAACACAAAACTACTATTGACTTTCTGATGATATGTCAGGAGGATCATCTCCTTCTAGACAGTGGTTGACCATGGGTAACTGAAACCATGGAACATAAAACCATGGAAAGTGAAACTGTGGATAGGGAAGACTTCTGCACATTTTTAGTCCTCACTACTAGGAAAAAAATCCTTCCATCACATTTTGAAGATCAGACTCCTACAGTAAGAAATAATAATAAAGACTTAAAAAGTTATCTAAAGTTATTTGTGACCAGGTTTATAACTTTTTTCAATTTTCTGTATTTCAGTTATTATTAAATGGTGACTATATTTGTACAATATAACCATTATTTATTTTGATCACCATAAAATGTTGATCAAAATGAACAAATTCTTAATATGTTACTAAAATGTAAATGGGACAATTCAATAAATTGTCTCAAAAAATTTAATCTGTCTTCTATAATAACAGACATTTTTATTGTTTTTCTGAAAGATCCAAGCATACCTAATAGATAGTACACATTTTTGTTTCAAAATATTTTATTAAAAAGAGAGAGAGAGGAAAGAGAAGAGTGTAAATTATGAGTAAAGCCATGTGACCAATCCTCAGATAAAGAAATAGAGCACTAATCCAGCATCCTAGAACTCCCACTTGTCTCCTTTTTAGTGACTACTGCTACCAAGTTAACTATTATCCTGATTTATATTATCACCAATTTATTTTTACAAATTTTGGACTTTTATAAAGGTGGAATCATATGGTATTAACTTTTCTGTGCTTGGCTTCTTTAGTCCATCCCCATATTTGTGAGATTGATTCATACTGTTTTATGTAGCAAGTTTGTCACTTTTCATGACAGAATAATATTTCATTGTACAAATATATTACCATTTATTCATCCATTCAACTATAATTTCTGTCACCTATCATCTATTTATATATCTATCTAATCTCTCTCCCTATCTCTCCATCTATCTATCATCTCTCTCTCTCTCATCTATCCTTATTATACTGGATACAATGTGAAGTGAAATGTTGAATACAAATGGTGATGGTGGGAAAGGTTTTCTCATCTATCCCCAAAATCTGGGGAAAGTTTTCAATATTTCACAGTTAAGTATCATTTCTGAGACAGCTTTTTATACTTATTCTTTGTCAGTTTAAGGTAGTTCCTTCTTTTTATTAATTTGTATTTTTAGGTAAATGTTGTTATGGAAAAATTTCTTTTATTCCTAGATTGCTTAGAGGTTATTTTTTCTCCCCTGTAGTCTTACATTTTACTGAATGTTTTTCTACATCTGTGAGGCCTATGGTAATGTTCTCTGTTTTGTTCCTGATGTAAGTTACTTGTGGTTTCTCTGTTTTCCATTGCTTTATCTTGCTAGGAGAATATCAATTCATTGTTCTTCCCAAATAATTAACTTTTTGACTTTGCATATGTTTTCTATTTCATTGATTTTTGTCCTTTTATTATTTATTACCTTTATTGTTATTCTTTATTTTTATTTTTTCTTCTTTACTCTTTCTTGAGTTAATTTGGTTTCTTTTTCCTACTTCTTGAGATAAATACCTAAATAATTGTTTTCAGGTTTTTATTTCTTAATGTATGAATTTAAGTCATAAGTTTCCATCTCAGCACAGTAATCACAAAATTACATCTCAAAATGTTGTATTTCAGGGGCACTTGTGTAGCTCAGTCAGTTGAGCATCTGATTCTTGGTTTTGGCTCAGGTCATGATCTCAGGGTCCTGGGATCAAGCCCTGTGCGGGACTCTGTGCTCAGCATGGAGTCTGCCTGAGGATTATTTCTTTCTCTCTCTTCCTCTGGACCTCCCTCAGCTCTTTCTCTCTAAAAGAAATAAACAAATATTCTTAAAAATATATTTCAATTATTATTCAGCTCAAATATTTTAATAAGCACTATAATTTCATCTTTAACTCATTGGTTATGTAGATAATGTTACTTACTTTCTAGACATTTGAAGATTTTATATTTATCTTTTAGTTACTGACTTCTATATTCATTCCCCTATAATCAAATAATATATTTGGATTATTGGAATCATTTTAAATTTGTTGGGTTTGGCTTTTTGGCCCAAAATATGATTTATTTTGTAAATGTTCCATATAGTTGCCAAAATTGTGTATTCTGTTACCCTTTGGGGCATTTTAACAAAACAATATTTTTATTTTGTTAATTGTGTTGCTCAGAATATCTATATAACTTTACTAATTTTCTGGATGCTTTTTTTGTCATTTATCTAATTAGATGTGTTAAATTCTCCCTCACTGATTATAGATTTGTGTACTTTTTAAAATCTGTCAATTTTTAGCTTTCATATTGTGAAGCTATATTAGTAGGTCTATACAATAGAATTTTTATGTCTTCCTGTTGGATGGAGCATTTAATTGTTATTAAAGATCTGGGGGGTGGGGAAGGAGCAAGATGACAGAGGAGTAGAAAACCTAAATTTCATCTGGTCCCTGGAATTCAGCTAGATAGTTATCAAACCATTCTGAACACTTACAAACCCAATAGGAGATGGAAGAGAAGAATAGCAGCAACTCTATGAACAGAAGAGCAACCACTTTCTGGAAGGCAGGACATACAGAAAAGTGAATCTGAGGTGATATATGGGAAGATAGACCGCAGATGGAGGGAGCCTCCATTGGCTGGCTATTGGCAAGTGAGAGCAGCAGAGCACAAAATCAGAACTTTTAGAAGTCTGCTCCACAGAGGGATGTCACTCCAGTGGTTAAGCAGGAGTGTAGAACCCTTGCTGAGACAGTGTGTATCAGGACCCTTGGGGTTACAGGAAGACCAGGGTGCCTGAGTGTGGCAGAGCTCCCAGGTATCAGAGCGGGGAAGCCAGCTGTAAGGATGGAGCCAAAGAGGGGGCTTTCAGCTTAGGGTTGCCATAAACTGTGATATAAGGCAAAGTTGGGCCACTACTCTTTGACTAGAGCCCCCACAAGTGACAGATCGGGGGAGACCCCTCTGCCTTCCTCCACCAGGAGGAGTGGGATGGGAGTATGTTGCAGGAAACTGCTGGGTTTGGAGACTCCAAAGGGGGCCATGTGCCAGAGATAGAAACACTTGGTCATAGGCTGGGTGAACACAGAGGGTGGCTGGAGACCAGGGATGAGGCAGGCATGATGGGTTTTCTCTGGGGTTCACTGAAGGTGGGGGGCTCTAAGCTTTCGGCTCTTCTGGGCTGGATATTGGGAGGCCACCATTTGCATTCCCATCATCCAAAGCTGTACGGAAAGCTTTCAGGGAACAAAAGCTACTGAGAGCAAACCCGAGCAGATACTTAGCCTGGCCCCTGACAAGGGTGGTGCAATTCTACCTCAGGCAAAGACTTTTGAGAATCACTGCAACAGTCCCTTCTCCCAGAAGATGAGCAAGAACATCCAGCCAAGGCCAAGTTTACTGATCAATGAGAATGGCAAAACACCAGCGCTAGGGGAATACAGCACTTAGAATTCATGGCTTTGTTCCCATGATTCGCTAGTCTTTCAAAGTTAAATTTTGAAAATTTTCGTTATTTTTTTCTTTTTCTATTTTTTTAAAATATTTCCTCTTTCCTATTTTAACCAACATCTTATCAATACCTTTATAAAATCTTTAATTCTCATGTTTAGAGTCATATTCTATCCCTTCATTGTATTTAATCTTATTTTTTGTATACATATAAGTTTTTCTTTCTTTAAAATTTTGGGTCTTCTAACAGACCAAAATATAAACTAAATGTAAGATATGCCTCTGTTCTAGTCTCCAGTGTGATCACATTCTCTCTCTCTCTCTCTTTTTTTTTTTTTTTGGTTATTTTTTTTCTTTTTTCAACTAACTTCTTATCAATTCCTTTTTAAAAATCTTTTTTTGGGGCACCTGGGTGGCTCAGTGGGTTAAACCTCTGCCTTCGGCTCAGGTCATGATCTCAGGGTCCTGGGATTGAGCCCCACATTGGGTTCTCTGCTCAGCGGGGAGCCTGCTTCCTCCTCTCCCTCTGCCTGCCTCTCTGCCTACTTGTGATCTCTCTCTCTGTGTCGTATAAATAAGATCTTTAAAAAAATTAAAAAAAATTTTTTTAATTTTCATCTTAACAGTCATATTCCATCCCTTCATCGTGTTTACCCATTTTTTTTGGTATATATATGTTTTTCTATCTTTAAAATTTTGGGAGGCAGTTACTTCTAACAGACCAAAATATCCCCCAAATCAAGTGTGTGGCTCTGTTCTATTCACCAGCCTAATCATATAATTTTTTTTCCTTTCTTTTCCCCCAGTTTTGGGTCTCTTCTGATTTGGTTAGAGTATATTTTTCTGGGGTCATTGTTCCCCTTTAGCATTTTGTTCTCGCATTCATCTGTTCTGCTCTGAACAAAATGACAAGGTAGAAAAACTCACCTCAAAAGAAAGAATAAGAAGTGTAATGAATGCTAAGGACCTAATCAATATGGACATTAGTAATATGTCAGAACTAGAGTTCAGAATGACAATTATAAAGATGTTAGCCAGTCTTGATAGAAGCATAGAAGGTACTAGAGAATCCCTTTCTGGAGAAATTAAAGAACTAAAATCTAACCAAGTTGAAATCAAAAAAGCTATTAATGATGTGCAACAAAAAATGGAGGCTCTTACTGCTAGAATAAATGAGGCAGAAGAGATAATTAGTGATATAGAAAACCAAATGATGGAGAATAAAGAAGTTGAGAAAAAGAGAGGAACAACTACTGGATCATGAGGGGAGAATTTGAGAGATAAGTGATACCATAAGATGAAACAATATTAGAATAATTGGGATCCCAGAAGAAGAAGAGAGAGGGGCAGGAGATATATTGGAACAAATTATAGTGGAGAACTTCCCTAATTTGGGGAAAGAAACAGGCATCAAAATCCAGGAAGCACAGAGAACCTCCCTCAAAATCAATAAAAATAGGTCCACACCCTGCGATCTAAAAAGCAACATTTATAAATCTCAGAGACATAGAGAAAATCCTGAAAGCAGCTTGGGACAAGAGGTCTGTAATCTACAATGGTAGAAATATTAGATTGGCAGCAGATTTAGCCACAGGGACCTGGCAGGCCAGAAAAAAATTGGCATGATATTTTCAGAGCACTAAATGAGAAAAATGTGCAGCCAAGAATACTATATCCAGCTAGGCTGTCATTGAAAATAAATAAAAAGCTTCCAGGACAAACAAAAACTAAAAGAATTTGCAAACGCCAAACCAGCTCTACAGGAAATATTGAAAGGGGTCCACTAAGGAAAGAAAGAGCCTAAAAGTAACATAGACCAGAAAGGGAAAGAGACAATATACAGTATAGTCATTTTACAGGTAATACAATGGCACTAAATTCATATCTTTCAATAGTTACCCTGAGTGTAAATGGGCTAAATGCCCCCAGTCAAAAGACAGAGGGTATCAGAATGAATAAAAAAAACAAGACCCATTGATATGCTGTCTGCAAAAAAACTCATTTTAGATCCAATGACACCTTGAGATTTAAAGTGAGGGGGTGGAAAACAATTTACCATGCTAATGGACATCAAAAGAAAGCTGAGGTGGCAATCCTTATATCAGACAAATCAGATTTCAAGCCAAAGACTACAATAAGAGATGAGGAAGAACACTATATCATACTTAAAGGGTTAGTCCACAAGAAGATCTAACAGATTTAAATATCTATGCCCTTAACATGGGAACAGCCAACTGTATAAACCAATTAATAACAAAACCAAAGAAACACATTGACAATAGCACAATAACAGTAGGGGACTCTAACACCCCCCTCACTGAAATGGACAGATCATCTAAGCAAAAGACCAACAAAGAAATAAAGGCTTTAAATGACACACTGAACCAGATGGACATCATAGATATTTTCAGAACATTCCATCCCAAAGCAACAGAATAAGCATTCCTAGAAACATATAAACTACCAAACTGAACCAAGAAATAGAAAACCTGAACAGACCCATAATCAGGAGATTGAATAAGGAGATTGAAGCAGTCATCAAAAATCTCCCAACAAACAAGAGCCCTGGGCCATGGCTTTCCAGGGGAATTTTACCAAACATTTAAAGAAGAATTAATACCTATTCTCCTGAAACTGTTTCAAAATATAGAAATGGAAGGAAAACTTCCAAACTCCTTTTATGAGGCCAGCATTACCTTGATCCTAAAACCAGACAAAGACCTCATGAAGAAGAATTACAGACCAATATCCTTGATGAACACAGATGCAAAAATTCTCACCAAAATACTAGCCAATAGGATACAATATAGTACATTAAAAGGATTATTCACCAGGACCAAGTGGGATTTATTCCTGGGCTGCAAGATTGGTCCAACATCTGCAAATAAATCAATGTGATACAATACATTAATAAAAAAAAGAACAAGAATCATATGATCCTCTCAATAGATGCTGAAAAAGCATTTGACAAAGGACAGCATCCTTTCTTGATCAAAACTCTTCACAGTGTTCAGATAGAGGGTACATACCTCAATCTCATAAAAGCCATCTATGAAAAACCCACAGTGAATATCATTCTCAATGGGAAAAAACTGAGAGCTTTCCCCCTAAGGTCAGGAACACAGCAGGGCTGTCCACTATCACCACTTCTATTCAACATAGTACTAGAAGTCCTAGCCTTAGCAATCAGACAACAAAAAGAAATAAAAGACATCTGAATTGGAAAAGAAGTCAAACTCTCACTCTTTGCAGATGATATGATACTTTATGTGGAAAACCCAAAAGACTCTACTCCAAAACTGTTAGAACTCATACAGGAATTCAGTAAAATGTCAGTATATAAAATCAATGCACAAAAAAGAGTTGCATTTCTATACGCCAACAGCAAGACAGATGAATGGGAAGTTAAGGAGTTGATCCCATTTATAATTTCACTCAAAACCATAAGATACCTAGGAATAAATCTAATCAAAGTGGCAAAGGATATGTATTCAGAAAACTATAGAATACTCATGAAAGAAATTGAGGAAGAGACAAAGAAATGGAAAAACATTCCATGCTCACGGATGGGAAGAACAAATATTGTGAAAATGTCTATGCTCCCTAGAGCAATCTATACATTTAATGCAATCCCCGTCAAAATACCATCAACTTTTTTCAAAAAAAAAAAGGAACAAATATTCCTAAAATTTATATGGAATCAAAAAAGACCCCGAATAGCCAGAGGAATGTTGAAAAGAAAACCAAGGTTGGTGGCATCACTGTTCCAGACTTCAAGCTCTATTGCAAAGCTGTAATCATCAAGAAAGTATGATACTGGCACAAAAACAGACACATAGATCAGTGGAACAGAATAGAGATCCCAGAAATGAACCCTCAACTCTATGGTCAACTAATCTTCCACAATGCAGGAAGGAATGTCCAATGGAACAAAGACAGTGTTTTCAACAAATGGTGCTGGGAAAGTTGGATAGCCACATACAGAAGAAGGAAACTGGGCCATTTCCTTATACCACACATAAAAATAGACTTAAAATGAATGAAAGACCTCAATGTGAGACAGGAATGCATCAAAATCCTTAAGGAATTCACTTCTAGAAGCCAAACCAGTTTTTGTGGTTGCATTGGATTAACATTATCTTGTTTTATGAAATGATATATAAATTTATTTTATATATTATTTTTTAAAGATTTTATTTATTTATTTCACAGAGGGAGAGAGATCACAAGGAGGCAGAGAGGCAGGCAGAGAGAGAGGGGGGGAAGCAGGCTCCCCGCTGAGCAGGGAGCCCGATGCGGGCCTCAATCCCAGGACCCTGAGATCATGACCTGAGCTGAAAGCAGAGGCTTTAACCCACTGAGCCACCCAGGCGCCCATGAAATGATATATAAATTTAAATTTTTGTTGAAAATGTGTAAATTTTGATCTGGATTGAAATTTGTTTACTTAAAAAGAGCAGGGAACTTTTTACTACTTGTAGTGCCTGAATGGATAATTTGTTTTCTGGGTGTCCAGATTTATTTTTCAGATTTAATGCTTATATAGGATTACAAATTTATTGTCACTCTGACACTTTGTGAATTATTTTTCTTGCTAACATTTGCCAAAACTCCCAAGGCAGCATATGGCCAAAACAAATTTCAACCTTTAAAGACATAAGGTCGAATGTCCCAGGAAACACTAATTGAATTATAGTGTGGTATGACATAGAGAAACAGTTCATGTAAACTAATTTTTGAGATTCTAAAAGTTGAGGATTTGGGGCTTCATAATGTATCAATTATTTTCAGTGTTTTAATTACATACATGTATCAGAGACAGATAGATGAAGAGAACTCATCAGAGTACATAAAAATGTTTTAAGATTTTTGAATTCACTTCTATGTATCTCTATCATGATAGTGTTTCCTGTTCTGGTTCTGAATATCCAGGAAAATGTCACTGGGGAATCTTGAGAACAAGGTGCAACAGTGCTCTCTCCTGAAGCCCCTTTGTCTTGTTGCCTCCCCATGCCTCAATTCCAGATGTTTCCTGACATAGCTGGTACTTTCTCTTCATTTTTTCCCCCTCCATAGCAATAACCTTCTATCCTCTTAGGGGTTTACATGCTATTCAGAGAATTTCACAAAAACCATGAAATGTCTATTTCTTGTATAGTTTTAGGAACACTCAGTTATTAATCTCTATTACAAGATTATAGTCCAGTTTCTGATATGGTGTACAAATTTATGGCAAGTAGGATCTACTGTAAATGAAGTAAATAATCCGTGCACTTAGTAAATATTTACTGAGGACCTACAGGCATTGCTGTCAGTGCTAGGTATATTGTGGTGAAGAAGATAGTCCCTGCCACCATAGAGCTAACATTCTGGTGAAGAAGAGAGACTCTAACTCTAAGCAGATAAAATATAGGACTATCTGATACAATATTAGGTAAGGGCAATGAAGAAATAACCATGTAGGGTAAGGAGATAGACAGTGACAGAGTATGCTATGAACTAAAAACATATCAAAATAAAATAAATGCAAAATTGAGTTTCCTTAATGATTTTAAATTATTATTTCTAAATGTTATTATAATTTATTCATATTAGTAATATTGAAAACATAAAATACAGGATTTATAACACAACCTTTCATTGAAGTTCTTTCTATAGTTACTTAAATAAATTTTAAAATAATGCATAAAATCGGCATTTTCTTTGAAGAAATCAGAAGTAATCAAAAATAATTTTGCTAGATTTTATTCAGTAAAATTTTATGGAAAATAAGGGGATCTTGGTAAAAGTGTTGTGAGGTTACTGTATTTTTTTGGCTTCTGGAAAGTTAGAAATCATCTAGAAGCTGGAAGAGATCTGGTTTCCACAAATGGAACGAAATGGAAATGACAGTAGAAGCTTATTGTCTTCCCACAGCCCTTCTGAGAAAGGCAATGAAGTTATGCTTTATTTAATGCAGATGTAACATTGCTAATTTTCTGTCTGAGAATGAACTTGACAGTGCCTTACAGACATACATATGAAGATGTGAAACATGCAATATATTTAACCCAGCTGACCACGGAATCCTTGTGTTGTCTTTAGAAGTGACAGAAACATTGAGGAAATTCATAGTAAATCCTTCCATAATAAAAATCTCCACTGCTATTTTGGCTACAGAAGAAGGATTTGCAACTACATTTGCCTGTAACTTCAGGCAGTGGAGTGTGCTTTCTTATTGCAGAGTCTCTGAAATATTACAAAATATTTCACCTTTTCATGTAATTCCAGTTGGAAAAACAGGTTTTTTGATGGGAAAACTACTAACAAAGCCATTGCCAAAAGTGATGAAAATAAACCTTGAAGAATTCTGTAGGTTGGTTTGAACTTCTAGTTACTAAAATACATGTCTATGGACTGGAATTTAGTTATTATTTTTAGCAATTAATATAAAGGAAGATGACTTCCTTTTTCAAGCACAGAGAAGAGTATATACTTTTAATACTTATGATGTGGTATTTTGAATGTCTTCAATGATGACTTTTTCCCTTTGACAAAAGATTTTAAGAAACAACCAAAAATTATTGAAAACTAATTTGGGGAAGAGGAAGATAACTGGGTTGGGCATTTTCCCCCTCTTTTATAAATACCAGAAGAGGTTGTAAAATAAAGTGGCTGACTTTCTAGTGCGGCTGAGTTTATGGTTAACAGAGAAGAGCCCCAGAAATATTTCAGAAACGTGAGCATTATTGGAATACTTCCTGAGGGAAACCTATGAAGGATGGAGTGCAAACATTTCCTTTTATGTCACAATCATACCTCCAGTAAAGGAAGATCATGTGGAATAATGTAAATTCATCATGGCACCACAGGGGAAAATGTGAGAATGGAGGCAATATTCCTAACTAAAATGTTAGGAAAAGCATTATGGCATGGATGGCTTAGATTTCACTCTTGAAGAATGAGTAAGATTCGGATGTATAGAAAATGAAGTGTATTCCATCCTATGGATGGAAACAGAAGCAGAGAAATGCAAGGTATATGTGTGAGATAGGAATTAGATCAACTAACTGAAGTAATGTTTTCAGGTAGAAGAAGAAGTAGGTAAGGCGCATATTGGAGTTAAATTTGGATTCTAGTGTCAGGCTCTCAAGGAGTTCCAATTTATATTTTGGTCAGTGGAGAGTCACTGAAAGCTTGTGAGTAGAGTCATGGTGTAGAGAAAATAGAACATTAGGATGACTCATCTAGTAGCAGAATGCATTGGAGAGAGAGGGGACTGAAGAGAAGGAAGTTAGGTATAGATCATAATGGCAAATTAGATGTAATGTGATAACACTCCCTTCTGATGTCATCTTGTGCTGTTGAATGGGAAAATAGGATGAAAATATATATTTCTTCCTATAGACAGAGTTGACTTTCTAGAAGGGGAGGTGACCTACACTTGGATTAGGAGAATACAAGGGCTAAGGAAGTTCCAGCTAGAGAAAAAATGCTAAACAGGTGGGAGAGATTATATTTAGCTATTAAGGGAATGTTTTTTGGAGAAATGGTACTTGAGCCTGGCCTGGAAGAATGTGTGTGAGATATGACATAAAGATCAGGAGAAAGGAAGAATTTTGCTATACATTCTTTTTTTTATTAATGGATGAAAAATGTAAAAATTCTGGAAATATTTTGGCAGAAAAAAATATCTGCTTTGGCTTGTACATATATGTCAATCTGTTTCCTTAAATTAGGAATACTCATTTAAGATAAAAATTTTAGTAAATTTTTAATATTGTTTGTATTGCCAAGAGAAGGAATGAAAGATCTTCTAAAATATAAAGGATAAATAAAATAATATATTTCCTAAAGTGGTAACGGGGAGCTAAAGAAGCATTTACACTGTGAATTGTTTTGAAGTTAAATTACACACACACACACACACACACACACACAGGGCTGGGATTTTATTTTACTCTACTTAAAAGCCAATAAGATACACTGTTGTTCCATGGATGATGGCAAAACACATGAGACTCCTGGGTCAGAGACAAAGGTCTTTGCTACTGATGGGGCAGCAAGCTGCATAAGCATTGGGTTGCATCAGATCCCTTGTCTCCATCCCAGGGGGATGATTCATTTAGATTTTATGTACACGCTGGGTTTGTGTTGCAGCCTAGGAGCTCTATGCTCTGGGAATCCACCTCTTTTATAGCAGGTAGTAAGTGGTCCTGCTCGTGGTCTCAATGGGAGACATTACTTCATTCTTCAGTGTTACTTTCAGCAAAATACAACCTGAGAACTTGTTTGGGTTAGTAGTGGTAGCACTTAACTGTTCTGGGCCCATTAGTCAGTTTGACAGAAATTTAAGCATGCTGCCAACATTTATTAAATAACTCAAATTATGACAATTAGAATGTAAAAATGATCCTAATTAATGTTATCATGGGTTTTTTTCAGAGTAACATGCTTTTATTCTACCATTATGTGTATAAAGACAGACAAATAGGCCAATAGTATATTTCCAGTTTGACAGAGGAATCTCACAAATATTTAGGCTATTTAGGAAAGAGACATATCACTTACTAAGTTCCTTCCAGGGCAAATTATCAAGTAAGACAATCAAGCCACACATTTTTTTGTAGGTTATTTTTCTAAAGACAATGATTTTTAGTCTTCAGAATCAAACAAGACCAAGTTATCCAAATTATATTTCTAAGGATACGATTTTAACAGAAACAGTAACAAGTTGAAAAACCTTCAGGATATTCATTTAAGTTTCCATATCTTATAGGAAAGTAAGGCTGTTATTTTTCCAAATGTTCCTAATTGAAAGGAAAAGAAAGCCTGTACAGTTCAATTTTCCAGTAAGCAAAACCAGAAAATCACAGTATTTATTTCACTAAAATAAATGAAGAACACAGTGCTAATCTTCTCCATAAATAAAATATGATAAAAACAAGAGAAATCACACATTTTGGGTGGTGAGGCTGCTAGTATCATTTATGCACAGCAAATTATGTTTGGGTTTTTTTTCTCTTGATTATTATGTTGCTTAGGACTTTAGATTTTTGGACTATTTCACACAAACATTTGCACATATGTAGAAATTTAAAAATCCTTAAAAAAATTTTTTTTTGACCAGAGTAGTACAAATTCCTAAGGGATATTTGGAAAGGGAAAGAAAGTCAGGTACCCCTTAGGAAGGAGGAAGGACAAAGGGAAAAAAAGTACATATTGGTAAAGGAATAATTTTGTAATGTTGAGCGTTTCAACCATTAAATCTTGGAAAGAAATAATGTTTGGGAGATTATTGACAGAAAAGTCAACTCAGAGTTAAGAACTGCAATCTAAAAAACTATTAATGTTTTTTGAGAAGAACTTGATTTTTTTTGAAGGAGATTTAAGAGGAAAGACAAAGTGTATTTGTACAAACTTTGATAAAAAATGATAATATTAGTAACAAATATAAATTCTGGCTAGATTTAATTTCAGTAAACAAAATTGAGGAATGGGCTCAGGGAATTAATATGGCAGATTAGGAGAAGCTGTTTTATAGCTGGCCTATCTGTAACCATATCACCAACACTTTACCTCCAATCTGCTCTCTGGTTTCAGTTCTTTCCTGTAGTTAAATTTAAGTAGCTTCTATGTGGTCTGTCCCACAGTACATTTTGAACTGATTTATCGTTTTAGAAACCTTGTACTGAAACTCAAAATCTTGAGAAATGTACCCCAGATTTAGAATTTGTCTTGCTGTCTGAGCTATAGGAGATTGTCTATGAATGTAGGATCATAGAGATTTTTCTTTTTAAGAAACTGCGAATTGAGTTTCTAAGGTTCCATTATGTAATGTAATAAAAAAATTCCCTTTACTATTTTCATTTACAAATGTATACTAAGCACCAAGCTAGAGAACTGAATATGAAGCCCAAACTTGCAGTTAAAACCATGGTTCCATGGATTTTACTCAGTACTCACACTTTCTTACAGGTTTCTTTTCTTTTCTTTTTCTTTTTTCTTCTTCTTGAGAGAGCATGAGAGGGGGTGGGATGTGGCAGAGAGAAAGAGGGAGAAGCAGACTCCCCACTGAGAAAGGAGCCCAATGTGGGACTTGATCCTAGGACACTTGGATCATGACCGCAGCCAAAGGCAGTCGCCTAATCAACTGAGCTGCCCAGGTGCCCCCAGGTTTCTTGTTAGTACCATTCCGTTTTAACTAGCTGAGCCACAGGTGACAATTAGCTTGCTATCAACAAGTTATAAAAACAGCACTGTGAATCAATAGATAAAATAATGCTTTCATGGGAGAGGGCATGTTATCAAATATCCATTTACCAGGTGCCTAGTAGTTCCTGTGAGAGATGCTTTTTTTTTTAAGACTTTGTTTATTTCTTTATTTGAGAGAGAGAGAGTAAGTGAGAGAGAGAGAGAGAGAGAGAGAGCACAAGTGGGGGTGAGATTCAGAGAGAGAAGCTGACTTCCTGCTGAACAGGGAGCCAGACCCAGGGATCAATCCCAGGACCCTGGGGTCGATCCCAGGACCCTGGGGTCACGACCTGAGCTGAAGGCAGGTGCTTAATGGACTAAGACACCCAGGCACCCCTGTGAGAGATGCTTCTTACAAAGTTTATTTTTTATTGGATACATTGAACATGATGGGGATAAATATTTTTAAAATTGTATTTGCACTCTGGGTAGACTACAGACTATACAATGCAAAAGGCAAAATGACAAACCAAAATGTTTCCCATATTAAATGATTTCAAAACAAAGATATTTTGGTGTCTATACATGTGTGTGCACATTTCTATGCACTTTGGCCTTACTAAAATTGTCCATGCATTTTTCATGTATCTGTATCCTTTCCTACACAAATATCTTAAAAGACATGGTTTTCCTATTTCTTTAAAAAATTATAGTTGATATACAATGTTATACTGGTTTCAGGTGTACAACATAATGATTTGTTAAGAATTATACATTATGCTATGTTATCCATAGTAAGTGTAGTTACCATTTGTTACCCTAACATGTTATTATACTATTATTGACTATTTTCCCTATGTTGTACTTTTCATCCTCATAAATTATTTTTAACTGGAAGTTTGTGACTCTTAATCCCCTTTACCTATTTTTCCCCATCTCTCCAACCCCCTCCCCACTAGCAACTACCAGCTTGTTCTCTGTATTTATGAGTCCATT
Organism: Ailurus styani; assembly: GCA_002007465.1. Taxonomy (NCBI): domain Eukaryota; kingdom Metazoa; phylum Chordata; class Mammalia; order Carnivora; family Ailuridae; genus Ailurus; species Ailurus styani. Next base: position 84,612 of record LNAC01000438.1, on the reverse strand, counting down.
TGTTTACTTGTTTCTTGTTTTTCTTTTTGGATTATGTATGTGAGCGAAATTATATGTTATTTTCCTTTCTCTGACATATTTCACCTAGCATAGTATCCTCTAGGTCCATCCATGCTATCCCAAAAGGCAAGATCTCATTCTTTTTTATGGCTGAGTAATAGTCTATTGTGTATATACACCACATCCTTTTTATCCATTCATCTGTTGATGGACATTTGGACCGCTTCCACATCTTTGCTATTGTACCTAATGATGTAATAAACATAGGGGTACATATATCTTTTCAAATTAGTGTTTTCATTTTATTTGTATAAATATTCAGTAGTAGAATTACTGGGTCATTTCTATTCTTAATTTTTTGAGGAAGCTTCACATTGTTTTCCACAGTGGTTGCACCAGTTTACATTCCTGCCAACAGTGCACCTGACTTCCTTTCTCTTGCCATCCTTGTTATCACTTGTTATTTCTTGTCTTTTTGATAGTAGTCATTCTGACAGGTGTGAGGTGATATCTCACAGTAGTTTTGATTTGCATTTCCCTGATGATTAGTCACATTGAGCATCTTCTCATGTGTCTGTTGGTTGTTTGTATGTATTCTTTGAAAAAAATTTCTATTTAGATCCTCTGTCCATTTTAATGATTGCCCTCTTTTTTGTGGTAAATCGTATAAGTTCTTTATATGTTTTGGATATTAACCCTTTATTGGATATAAATTTGCAAATATCTTCTCCCATTCAGTAGTTTGCCTCTGTGTTTTGTTGATGGTTTTTTTCACTGTGCAAATGTTTTCTATTTTGGTGTAGTCCCAATAGTTTATTTTTGCTTTTGTTTCCCTTGCCTAAGGACACATAGCTAAAAAAAAATTTCTATGGCCAATGCCAAAGAAATTACTGACCATATTTTCTTCTAGGAGTTTTATGTTTCCAGATCTCACATTTAGATCTTTAGTCCATTTCGAATTTATGTTTATGTGTGATGTAAGAAAGTGGCCCCATTTCATTCTTTTGCACATAGCTGTCCAGAAAAGACATGTTCTTTCTATTTACAATCCCTAGGGTACTTTAAGATGCAGTCCTCACTCAGGCCATAGAGGTTTAGACCAGAATTGGACAACAGACCTAATTTATTCTGATCAGATTTTTTTTTAAAGATTTTATTTATTTGAGAGAGAGAAGATGTTAACACATGAGCAGGGCGAGGGTGGAGCAGAGTGGGAGGCAAAGGGAAAAAATGACAAGCGGACTCTGTGCTGAGCATAGAGACTGACTTGGGGCTTGATCCCATGACCCTACCCTGAGATCATGACCTGAGCTGAAACTGAGTCCAATGCTCAACTAAGCCACAAAGTTACCCAGATGCTCCCCCCCCCCACTTTTTAAAGAATTTCAACAGGGTCAGAGCAGCTAACAGTGAGATTATGTAAATTACATAAACTAAATGGACATTTTAGAGTGAGGTCTGACATAGATACCATGGTGAGTCAAAGTAATGATATGCAAACCAAAGTGGGCGAGGGAGTTTGAAAACATGAGTAATGTTTGAAACCTCATGGAAAGGTGAATGATATCATAAGCTCTCACATATTTCATGATAGAAATGGAACTTACAAATGTAGTCAGTAGTTTTTATGGGACCCCAGGTAAGTTATATAACTTGTCCAAGTTTCTGTCTTTTTCAGTAAATAAATGAGTCGAACCTGGGAATCTCTATGGTTCTTTTATATCGCTAATTCTGTCCTCTAATGACACAACTGTCTCTGGTATAAATGATTTCTGGAATAGAGGTCTTCCCTAGGAACCAGTAGCAAAATGACTATTAACCTCATTCCACCTTCATTCATTCATTTGACAAGTATTTATTGAGTATATAACTTTTTTTTTAAGATTTATTTATTTGAGAGAGAGAAAGGGAGAGGGAGGGACAGAAGAAGAGAGACAATCTTCAGCAGACTCTCCACTGAGCACAGAGCCCCATGTGGGACTCAATCTCACAACACCAACATCATGACCTGAGCCAAAATCGAGTCAGATGCTTAATTACAAGGCATTGCCTTGTAATTTTACCATATATTTTTCATATTATCATGAAGTTGAACATCTTTTCATATGTTTAAAGATCACTTCCTTCTCTTTGAACTGTCTGTTCATGTTCTTGGCCTATTCTTCTATTGGGCTCATGTTCTGTTTTAAAAATAAAACAATTCTTAAAAGTACTGTGTCAAGGAAAGAAACCCTATTCAAGCCAAATTTTGGAGATGGAAAGAAAAAAAAGACTTATTGTTCAAAGGTTTCAACTACTTTACCAGAAAAAAAGAGAATTTTCCCCTCTTAGCTTCCCTTTACACCACATCCCATTAGAGTCACACAAATGTATGTGATCTAATCAATATTTTTTTGTGAGCTAGCTTCCCTCTTAAATAACCAGTTATTGGCCCAAAGTCTAAATGAACAACTTCAGAGATACAGATCTAGGGTAGAAGAAAAAGTGAAGTGAAATCCTTTTTATGTAACAGAGGTAGTCCCAAGAAGGCTGGAATAGTAATCAGAAAAGATGAAAAACTAGCCAATTGTAATTCACAGAGCAGCTGAAAATTATGTAAACAAGTACACTTAAGAATGGAATTCAGAATTAAAACGCACATACACACTTTTATTTGAATAAATTTTTAAGGCAAGTTTGTTTCTTTCCTTCCTTCTTTCAGAGAGAGAGAGAAAGAGAGAGAGAGAGAGAGCCCACACACAGAGGGAAAGGGAGAGGGAAAAGCAGAATCTCCACTGAGCAGGGAGTCCAGTGTGGGGCTTGATCCTAGGGTCCTGGGATCATGTCCCAAGCCAGAAACAGACACTTAACTGACTGAGACACCCAGGCACCCCAGAAAGTTTCATACAGTCTTGAGGAAACATGCTGACCAAGAACAGGTTTTATAGGAGACAGGATTGCTTTTCTTGGGACCTGTGTTCTTTGCCTATGTATAAAATTCCATAAGGTTTAACACACAGGCTAAAATCCAAAGTAAAGTTCCTCAGAGGTGTGAGTCTCAGCTCAGTACTTTTGTGCTTCTTTCTTTCAAGAAGTTGTTGAAAAATTATAGAGATTTATACATGTGTGTGGGTAGACACCCAGGAAAATGAGGGCACTGAACCAAATGAATTCCAGATTCTGTGTTTATATTAGGAGAAACCTTAAGGGAGCTCAGTCCAAACTCTGACATATGACCCTTTTAGTCAATTAGCCACTGTCTTAAGAAACTTTCTTCCTATAGAAAAAGTTACCCAAATGCCTTCTCAGGTATCTTTCTTGAGGGATCCAGGATGCCAAACATGTCATAGCTCAAGGTGCATTGCTATAAGTCAAGTGAGAGCCTTAGCAAGAATTTCCTACTTTTATTAGTGACATTTTACAAGCAGCCCTTAAAGATGAAAACAAAACTGGAAGCAGGTTAGAGGCACATTTATGGTGACTTTTCTTGCTAAGACAAGGCTGAATTGTGGATTCCTTTTGATGTTTTTCATTAGGAATAAGACTGGTTATTCTGATGTTTTTTCTATAATAGAATATTTGACATCATTAACTACATATGGAGAATTTATTAAATTGGAAAATCCTTTTATGCATGTTAAAATTAATATATATATATCTTTTTAAGGCCTTTTAATAATTTGTAAGTACTTGATGCTCCTGTAAATTCTGGTATCAATCCACAATTTGATTTCCTGTGCTTAATCATTGTGTGCAGAGTCTAAGAAACTAAACTTTTCCTTGGAAAATCATTCCTCTAAATGGCCCAATACTATGTGTGTGGCCTTTGGAACACTTTCTCCATCAGCTATAGAAAACGGAAATATTCTAACATTTAAATTTTCAAATAAGAGATTGATTTTAGTTGGCTTATCACATTCATACTGTTGGCTTATGATATTTCTAAATAGATTCATTTTATGATCTCCTTTCTCCTCTTTCCATTTCTTACCCCCTATTTCATCCTTTATCAGCCTCTGATCTGCTGCCTGACTTCCTGAGCCAAGGTGGTTTGCTGCCACCCTCCTGCATATCTCATGTTTCCCACATATCATCACATTCCATTTTCCCCTATCTTTGCTTTTAAGTGACCAAGATCCTTTTGAATATTCTTGGGACAGCATCCTGAGATAACTGAAGGGAGCAGAATCATGATTATGCTGTTTAAAAAGAGATTATTTTGAAGCTGTTTTTGTATGGAATTTTTGTTGCCTTTTTTTTTTTTAAAGATTTTATTTATTTGTTGGAGGGAGCAAGAGCAAGGTAAGCAGCTGGTAGAGTGAGAAGCAGGTTCCCTACTGAGCATGGAGCCTGATGCAGGAGTCAGTCCCAGACTCTGAGATCATGACCTGAGTCAAAATCAAGAGTCAACTTGACTCAAGATGTTCAACTGACTGAGCCACCCTGGCACCCAGAACTTTTTCTTTTTAATTTTCACCATTATCTGTATAATTTTTACTCATTCTTTTTATTATTCTAAGTTCATAAGTTCATAAGAGAAATATATATATATATATATATATATATAT